>VOMN01128026.1:0-17593 GCA_014899125.1 Orchestia grillus
TCTATTGTATAATTCAGGCAAAATTTTTTTTTCGTGCAGCAGTATTTTATTCATTTAATCTTGGTATGAGTAATATTTTTGGCACTTCTACACTCAGGGATGAAAAGTGATGACTCTGAAATAATGATAGCAAAAGAAAAAGCCAGTAGTTCTAATAAATGACCGTAGGGTACGTGGAAATTGTAGGTTATTATAAAATACATTTAAATTTTTCCAGGACTTGCAGTGATACAATGGGAATAGCAATACGTGGTCAACAAATTAATTGGCCTCATCACGAGCTGATTACCTGAACACCGACCCCAGTTAGGATTCAGAGAAATACGCAGCTGTCTCACAAATACGGTCGATTTATTTAGAGCAGCACAAACGACAGCAAAAAAGCCACAAACCTTAGCCTTTGGTAAAATTTTCCACGAGAAGCTAATGGCGAAAGTTGAAGTTCATGGCACACGGGTCACCTACTCGCGATGGATACGAAACTTATTCACTGATCGCACTCAATGAGTGATGATTTTTGAACAATAAAGTGACTGGGCAGAAGTAACATCAGGGGTCCCTCAAGGATGCGTCCTCGTCCCACTCTTTATAATTGAAATCAATGATCTTGACATCAGTTAAATAAATAAATTCGCATACGACAGGAAACTTTACCACAGGGCACAATTACTGTGCTGGTCATATTAACAACCCAAACTGAACTTACCGCATACGTCAATGGACCAGGCAAATGAGTTACAAGATTGAAAAATGTTCAATGGTACACATTGGAGCGAAAATACGAAAATTCCAACTCTCATTGATCGACATAGCTATTGAAGCGGTAAGAAAACTTGGTATCACTATCACTAAAGACCTAAAGCACGGCTTACAAGTGGAAAAAAATTGTTGAGAACGTGAGTAAAATTTTCGGTTTTATCGCAAGAACCAAATTCGAGGGCATAAAACGACCTCTTTATAAAGCGCTTGTCAAAAAAATTATTCCTATCCAACGACACTAAAATAAAGAGTGTGCAATGAACATGACTCTCTGCACAGTTGGCCGCGGTAAAGTGGATATCAACATAACGGAGAATCTACGAACAAGGTGTGTTCCCACACAAGATCCACTGATCTTAAAAACTGTAAGCTTATGAGTGAAAAGGCAGACAAGAAGAAGAGAGGGTGAAAATGGTATTAGAATTCACAAAAAGCAAAGTGGGCACAAAAGATAAAAGTACCGAAGGCCTATCTATAACTGAAGGAACCTAATAGTACCCTCTAATTGGGACGCTAGTCCCAATAGCGCGAGGGTGCCGGCATTGAGGGGGTAGAAATTCATACCTAACCCAATTGTCCATCCTATGCCTTCCACTTGAGAGGGTACAATGAAAGAAACTAGTATCAACGTCGGGAAAATGAAACAAAATAAAAGTGGTAAGTCGCCCCTGAAACATGAACAAAAAATATGCTAGCAATAAGTAGTCAAAGCGTGCGGACATTTTTTTATACCCTGCGCATGAGAAGCCTCTCCCTTCATAAGTATAATTGATCATAAAGCGTTTACCCTGCTGATGCAGGAGAGAAATACTCTGGTTAATTCTCCTATTGAGTTTAGGACAAGATCTTGATATTCACCGGGCTCCACGGAGGTGACGCCGGGTTTGACGCTCTCGACAATGCCGGCGCCCTCGTGACCCAAAATGATGGGAAAGGACGTGAAAACTCCAGGAGGAGAAAGTCCTTTCATCACGGAAGCGTCCGAGCGACAAACGCCCGTGGCCACAACCTGTAACACCAAAAGAAATACCACCTGTTCTTGGAAACAGCCAAGAATGGGACAGGGAATAGAAACGGGACTATCGGGGAAAAAATTATTTGGATTCATTCAGGTAGGAGAGTGGTAAAAAAGGTACATATTGTTCGTAATCCAATTGTTACGAAACAAAAAGACTCGCTCACTAATTTCCAGGGGAAGTATGGTTTATCTAGGTAGGTGGCGGTCGGTAGCAATTTGTGCGCATGCGCTGGTCTTTTACTTTAGACTTCTTGTGTTATTGACCGCGAACACATTTATTAAATACATCCGTGAAAACAATTCATTCATTAATGAGAAACCTTCATTAGCAAATCTCCAGGAAAATTCATTAGCATTACAGCATGAAAGTCCAATTTTATAAAGGCACAGTTCTTAAGCCTAAACACACAGTCCAGTTCCAGGGAAGACTAGCTCGTCACGCCGGAGCGCGGCACATGCCCACCTCACCTTGATGCGGATCTCGCCTTGCTTTGGTGGGGCGACTTCTACGTCCTCCACCACGAGGGGCTCATTGGGGGCCCAGGCAACTGCAGCTTTGCAGCGAATAACCTGGAAATAAACACACAATCAAATGGAAACACAATAATGAGCTAACGCACGGATGAAAGCGAGCACATTGACGTACGGGCGTGCCCGCATTCACCGAGCGCTGATCGGCCACGGAGCGGCAGCCGACAGTGATAGTACGGCTTGTCACTGTACGGCTTCAGATTACTAATAAATGAAACAAAAAAAGAAAATAAAAGGCGTTCATTTCTCTAACTTGGATAATTAGTACCCGACAACTGCATCGCGTAATAAAGTTGAGAGTGTTTTTTATGCACAAAAAAGGGTGAATCTTACTTTTGGAAACGTTCAAATTCCTCACAAGTTCTCTAGTTGTGGTACATGGGCTTTACTTGAAATTTTAACTACTACAAAAAAGTTATTTAATTTGAAAAGTCTGCCTCTCCGATGGCTATTTTTGAAGCTTGAGTTTTCAGCTTTAAATTTTGCACATCGCTTTCGATTCACCCACAGCATCACCATTCGTACATTTCGCAACCGTTTTAGCAAATCTTCGTATAATTTTCACCTTTTCTTGAACATGAGGTTCATTTTCATTTTTTTAATATTAACACTTTCTTAACTTGGATATGGCATTTTTCGCTGCTTAATGTTGTGTCAATGAAATATAGCTGATAAGAAAGATCTTTAAAAATATGTCATCAACAAAAAAGACATGCTAAAAATACTAGAATTTTATCTGTGGTTTAACAATACGAAATAATGGTTTGTTAAACGAGGTAGAAAATGTCTACTTGAATAGCGTTCAAAATTTTAAGACAACAAACATTTTTCTTGAACGCTTTGAACAGCCATGACATTAGCTACACAGAAGTTTTTGAGCCACTTGTAAAACAAATTATGTAAAAAAGTGCTCTTTAACGCTCGCCTGCTGTTCATTTCTCGTCGGTTTTCCCGCTCGTCTTTCACCGAACAACTTTTAGCACTTCAAGATTCCGCCCTCTTTTTTATCTGCGATTTTTGTACATTCAAATTTTTTACGAGATTTTCCTTCGTGCAACGCAAGCACATCCAAGCACATGCTCAAAGAAATTTGACCAAGAGCAGAATTGTTTAACTGAATCACTCAATTGCAAGACCGTTATCAGGACGATGACCTTCATCCATTCTAACACAAATACTTTAGTGACTTAAAATATAGTTTACAGTATTTACAATATAAATCCTTGCTTTAAATACTAAAATCAAGTTTTTGAAACTTTTACAATAATAAACAACATAGAACTCTAATATTTTTAGCTCGCTATCTTTGCCTGCAAAGGACAGCAAAGTCTGCAGTTAGCCACGAAAATTTTAATTCATATTATAATTAAGAAGAGCATGAAGTTTCCTGTATTTAACGTAAGTTCAACGCTGATGAGTTCAAATAATTGACGGTAGAAATGTTTGCATTTATTTCGAAATAAAATTCACCGAAGATACGATCTAAATCCAGAAAGATAATAAAGTGAGACTAATAGCACAAAATAAAGAGATGTATTATATCATGCCAGAAAAATCTTACGTAGATGTTCCATCTATCACTTACTTTTCCTTTAGTGGACATTGTTGAGAAGGTGAGCGGAATTGCTGTTAAATCAGAAATATAAAATGACACTGGGAATAAAGAGAAAAAACTTTTATTTACTCAATTCATATTTTTCCACGACTGGGTACTTGCGGTTGCTGAACCACTTGGCTGACGAATATTCACGCCACGATTTTACAAAAGAATTTGATTTACTTTGAGATTCGTACATCTAGCTTAAGATTGGCGGAGTCGATGTGATGAGTGTTTTCATGGATTGAGGGGTGGCTTGTCCTATTTTACCGGACTACGTACTTATACTTAAAGGGTTGAAGTGCACTGTTAGCACATTGTACAATCGAAGCGCTTCAAAAGAGAAGTACAGCATATGGACCCTCAAATCTTGATTGCTGCTTCAAAGAGAAGGTTATAAAGCTTGGACCCGGAAAGTAAGGGCTAAAATCTCACTGTCGAATTTCGTGCAGTGGTCAGTTCCTTCGGCAGCGACGACTCCTAGCAACTGAATGATGGACTCACCAAACGAGTAGCTCGCCACAAGGCCAAACATTTTTGCTTGCTTCAAGCTTACGTTTAGTCTGCACTTCCCTCGAAGAAATCGCGTTCTGATGCTACAAAAAAAACTTTAAAATAAAATCGCTTTTTGAACACCAAGATGAAGAAGTACAAAAAACTGCTTTGAGAACACGTAGGCAAGCTGTAATTAGTCAAAAAAGCCAAGTTACCGATAAGAAACTAGAATTTGGATCCTTTTCTCTAAGATGAACGAATAAATGCGTCAGAGGTACGACTTTTAAACGCGTCGAAAAAACGCAGTCAAGTATAGGGCAATAAATTTGGGAGGACTCAGATGGTGGTATGTTATTAGCCAAGTATACTGTATACCCCTCGACTCGTGTTTTGTTTAAAAATCCATACATTCTAATGTTTTCCTCTCTCATGGTATCTTAGACTTAAATATGCAAAATATCCGCGACTATTTTAGACGCTAACGCCGGCCTTAGTCCGAAAAAACTAGTACGTAGTTACAGATGCTATTTCAACAGATGCAAAAAAGTATACGAATTATTCTTGGCTTTTTCAACTAACGTATAATGCTAACTAGCTCTTCCCTCTGATTCCTCTTGTTGAAGTATCATCTTTTTTTGACCAGAATCCTTTCTATGGAAAAATGGGAACTGCTATTTGTAAAATTTATTTTACGAGATAATATAATGGCAAATTCCATATTTTTTAAATTATAAAATTAAATTCTAAAATCGAGGTATTTTTCTGAATTTATTAGTCATCACCCTTTCTACGATTTTCATATGCCCCGTTAACGTTCCGAATTTCTTGAACACTGTCCCAAAAAATGTTTTAGATTGGAGGAAGACCCCATCAAAGTAGTAGTTGGCTCGACCAGGGGAGAGGGGACGTGTGAAGGTGACGAAACAGCTTCACAGCAGGGGTGACGAAATGCCGTCCGCCGTGCGTTGGAACAGTGAGTCAATGGCTATGTCGAAGGTTGTGATAATGTCTGGTGACTATTTCCATTTGGTGCCTTGGATTCTTGCTGTACAGCTAGTGAAAAACGAATGAAAGGTTAAATCCTTTGGTTAAATCCTTCGTGAAACTTCAAAGTTTGTGAAACTACTACCCTGATGTTCTTCATGAAAGACGAGTACGGCTAAAATTTGAAGATTTTCTAATAACTTCTACTTGAATAAGCTTAAAAGGATTCATAAGAGCCTATGTATCCATTTTGAAATAATTAAACAGATAGTCATCCCCTTGTTGGCAATAATTGGAATATATGATCGTCCCCTTGTGTGCGATAATTGCAACTGAATAATTATTTCAAAAACTGTTATTTAATCGAGAATTAACTATTTGAATGAAATGCAGGTTAAATTCTTCATCAACGGAGAGTGTGCCGCAAGGCTCATCGTTGCCGCGGCACTGCCCTTCATCATCTGCCAGGGGTCCGTCTTGGGCATTGGGACGGTTCTTGGAGCCTTGCCATTCTGAAGACTTAATGATGGAGTCAAATTCTTGTTTTTTTATGAAGATGTCCGACATGGTAGCTAATTTTCTCAACAATAAATTGAATGAGAATTTCTTGCGCAGCGTTTTCGTGTCCCGCCAGAATAATTTCCTATAAAAATTTATAACGCTTATTTTAATTCAGGGTTTACTTACTAAACTTTTTTTAAGTCATTGCAGTCTTAGCATAGGGTGTCTCATCATTATTTAAGATAATTAAAATGGAAGAACATTTCTCGTAACTTCCTTCTATGACTTCCTCAGCCTTGGATATGTACTATAACAGCCACCCAGTCAGACGTTAGCAGAGTGAATTTTGAGAAGTTTTAAAGTACGAATAAGAGGCATTCATTTTTATATAAATTTTAATGAAAGGAGCGAAAAACTATCAGTACTCATTTATTATGGGATACAGTCGTTACGGGTTACAGGCAAACGTGAACTGATGAAGAAAAGTAGTACATTACTTAAATCTTCAGGGAGTGTAAAATGCATAACGTTGAACATAAATCAGGTAAACACGAAAATTCACATCCAATAGTGTTCTTGCCAAAATCTACAACCACATATACAGAAATGTAGTTGGATCAAATTTTGCAAGCTCTGTCCGCCAGATCCTTTGAAATATTTAGTTTGAAAATTTTTAAACTATTTTATCATCCAAGTGCAGTTTCGGAAACAAAGTTCTTATAAATCCAAATTCCAAAGCATTTACTTTTTGTTTTGGAAACAGGTGTCCAAAATGGTTGTTTCGATGCTGGAGTGATGGTTCAGAGTAATATTGAGAACTGAAACTTGAATATTAGGTTGTAGCGTCATGATTCTAGTTATTTGAAAGCACCGCAGACGAGCTGCATAGAATTCGCCGCAACCGACTCTTTAAATTTGTTTTGGAAACTGTTCAGGACTTTCCAGTCGCTTGGCATCGAGTTTTAAAACACTCCTATCTATTTTACCGTTCTGGTTGTGCACCAGTGTGTCTTTGAAAACAATTTTTTGGGGACATTTCTGCTTGTTGAGTTGTTGAGTGACGTAGTTCTGGATGTTTTCCTCGGTGACTCCTGGGACGAAGTTGGATTTCTTGACCACGAAGGCATAAATGGCGTCCATCCCCGTGTCGGCCACTGGCGTTCCCACCACGCACACCTCGAGCACGCCCTCCAGCTCCAGGATGATATTCTCGATCTCTCCAGGTGATGCCTTGAACCAAGAAAGTTTGGTTAGTCGTTCTTCCACTTTTGATAGTGTTGCGAATGCTTTTAAAAATTTCCTATACATCGGTGTTCACGTTTGTAACTTTTTAGGTTTGAATGACAGCTAATTCATGACTGATTTTCTTTAAAATGTTTGAGTGGATCCCTTTTGCATAATTAGTGAGAAAAAATTTAACGATTGATGATGAAAGTATGAATAAATTTATCTTTTCAAATGATATCAAACATAACATAGGTGCTTATTTTAACCTATCGCCCAGTTGTCACTCATGGTGATGAAATTTTCGAAAATTACACTTCGGAAACGTAACCTGTGGCTATGCTTTACTTGCAGCGACGATTGATAATATAGTATGAACGAAATTATGGTGTTCTACAGATTAACACGTTGACTCCGAAGTGATAGTACAGGCGATCATCTAACCTAACCAAATGTAACCAAAGCACTATCATGTATAAATACGAATTTCCGAGTTTTCTTCAAATTTATGTTTATCAATCGAATAAGCTAGTTCTGATTAGAAGAAAATTAATTGAGTAACCAAATTGGTGAAACCAAAATCCTTCATTTTTAAATTCACAGTAGAGATATTTGTCGGCATGTAATTTAACCTGTGTGTAGAATCGGAGTCAACGTGTTAAACACTTCCCTTGCTATCGAAGATTAGTTTTCTTGCAGTACAAATGGTTTCCGTTCTTGTGCTGAAACTTGAACCTGTCATTTTGTAAAGAACGATCAACATAAAGAAACTTGAGTACCACATAATTATCATAAAACTTAAAAATATTTTGTAAATAATGACTTGTTGCTAATAATAGCATATATAAAAAAACGACACCAGGTGCTACGTTTATTTATTATTAATTATTCTTACTAAGTTTGCATCCTCTAATTTGATCATCTCTTTGACGCGATCGAACACCTTGACGTATCCTTCTTCATCCACCAGAGCCACGTCTCCTGTGTTGTACCAGCCTTCTTCATCCAGAACTTCCCGAGTCGCAGTCGGGTTGTTGAGGTAGCCTTTCATCATCTGAGTCAGGAGTAGCAGATTCACTTATTAGAACGTGGGGCAAGATTCCATCGAGCTCAATAGAAAAATTTACCAAAAGACCGGTCTGTTTCGTAGATAGAGTTGGTAGCACTTCGATAATTTTGCTCTCTCGTAACGCATGTTAATGAAAATTGAAGTGTAATGTTACAGTATTTTTAGATTGGTACCATACAATCAGTTTTACCTTCCTATTGAGTTGAGGGTAATATGTAATATAAAGTGGACAGAGTTCTCAAACAGTGTGAAATCTATCCATAGTTAAACGTCTGTGAAAGAAAAAGAAAATATTCAGAAGGGAACAACATCACAAATAGCAGAACAGGCCTCACATTAAAATCTTTCACCTGTGAGTAGCTCCCTAAAAGAACTTCTTAAATCTCATTGAAAAGCTAATTCGAAACTGAAGGAGCCTTTTCTCCGCGAACTGTGCGGTTTCCTTAACAAATCAGACCGAAAATCATAAATCCTTCAGAAAGGCGATTGAATCAACACCTTGGCTAGATTACTCACGGCTGCCGTTGCCTTCATCGTTACCAGTTAGGACATAGTGAATGTTTCGTCGACTTGAATAGCATGTTTCGAAGACTGAAATTTCGGCATCAAGGAAGTAAATTGTGTGATATTTGACTATCTTTTTGCTGCGATCTCCTGCATTATTCCATCAATGGGAATGTTTAGGAACTTTGATATACATGGGAAACGTTATTGGATCTCTTTGCTTCCTGTTAACTAATGATTTGCACCTTTCCGTAGTTTTCGTTTCCTCGATAAATTAGATATCAATTTTTATGAGTAACTTTTTATTCTTAGCTATTTACCGTCGTTTATTGAGTTACAAAGGAAGATCTGTAGGGCAATTATTGGGAGAATCTAGTGATAAAATTGCTCAAAAAAAGGAGTTTTCCGATTGTAAAAATGGGATGTAAACTGCACTTCTTTCGTTCTTCTTCTTATCACTTCTCATTTTTTAAGATTTGCTATTGAATTCTTAGTTAATGAAAAGAGATGGAATTTGAATCGCTGGTACAGGGTGGGGCAAACAATGCACCGTACGCCCGAGTTTGGGGGAGCAATTAAGGAAAAATAACAAAACTTACAGTCATGATTTGGTACATCATGCAGTTTGTTTAATACAACTTCAGCAAGATGGCGGCCTTCAGCAGCAATACACTGATGGCGTGCCTTTTACTTCGCCTGTATTAAGTACTTTCTACAGCCTCCGTTACCCTCATAAATGTCGATAGGCTGCATTGAAAGTAATTTCATTTTTTAAATTAGCTTTTAGTAATTTAGCATCTATTTTCGAAAGGCTTGTCTCTGTGTCGCACCACAGGTCTATCGTCTTATTCTTTTGTAAGAGTTATACTTTTGTTTGAAACCCTGAAATACTTTACTGATGGAATCCTTTGTTTGAAAACTCAGAATTTTATCGTACACATTTCATTTCTTTAAAAACAAATAATCTTTAAAAAATACCAGATTCTCCTGGCAAAACCCCCTTAGCAGTGTGGGTTAGTATCAGCATCGAAATTCAAAAGCACAGTTGTGGCATCCCCACGTACCCCTGGCGTTGTCATGTAGAGGTAGCCCTTCTGGTTGTGGGGGAGCATATTCCCCTGATCATCGAGGACTTTAGCCCGTACGTTGGGGGTGAGCTGCCCAGTGAAGCCTGGTTTTCCGCTGTTGACTGGATTTAAAGAAATCACACCTACCTCCGATGTGCCGTAACCTGCAGGGTGAGGGAAAAGAAGCAGTTTTAATTCTACATGTAAATTTCTGCAGGGTGAGATTAAGCTTAATATGCAGTTAATAAATTCGAAAAACCTATCGATTTAATCACGGAAAATATGCGTGAAATGTATTAAAATAATTGAAAATTCTATTTCCTATGTTTCGGATCAAGCAATGCTGTTGTTATTCAACTATCATCTCGTAATGAAGAAATTATGTTGTATTCATGGTTGAAAACATAATTTTTCGTTTAAAAAAAGAGACACGACAGGGAAAAAAAGTGTCTGGTATTTTCAACTGCTCGTAAATTTGAAGAGCTATAAACACCATGAATCGTTCCCCTTTTATATGTTTTGAGGTTTAGATGCAACATTTATCGGAATTATCTTGAAGAAGAATAGTAACTTATCGTTGCCACATTGTGGTTAATTAATTAAGTAAAGCGAAGGGAACGTTCTCGCTTGGTGGGACGATTTCAAATGGTGTCAAACGTCATAGCAATATTTTTACAATCTTTTACTAAGTCAGTCATGCTACTCTGTTGACATCAATGTGCGCCTTCCTATTGATTGATTCCTGATATTATTCGCTAATATTGTGGATAATAGTGTAATTCATTTTTTTCAGACTTTGACAACTGTGGGTTTACTGAAATAAGTAGTTGATTTACTTCATTCTAAGTCATAACTCCTTCACAAACTCTATCAGCGTTCTTGCTAAAAAAATTTAGAATACCTCAAAAAATGGCAAAAATTGAGAAGTGGAACCTTCATGTAATTGGTGTTTAGAAGGGCGTATTCTGTAACCCTTACTGAGCGACATATAAGCGCCCATGACGTACTTCTCTGTACGAACACATTGGGCATGGTCTCCGCCACTGCCCTGAGATGGGCGTCGGAAGAGGCTCCCCCTCCCAATATGAAGTGACGGAACGTGCGCAGGAGATCTGGACGCTCCTTGCCTATGCGCAGCACGGCCGGGAGGTTAGGCGGTATAATCGCAGTCGTGTTAATCTGTCGTGTAAAATTTCACGCTTTGAGCGAAAGTGAATGTTTTCGTTGTGATTTGAGCTGTTAAGTGTCACTGTCCAGGTGACGCAGTGCATTCAAAAAGTCAGTGCAGTCGACAGTGACTGAGTGAATGTAAGAAATACGGCGTTCACTTATGTCCCACGCCATGTAAATGCTACAACCATGGTGTCCACACGTGTGGACAATGACCGTGTGACTGCAACTACCGCTGCATTCCCATGCAGTAAGTGCAATAAATATCCGATACATAGTCAAAAGTTCCCCCCGAATTACTCGATCTATGACTCGTCAGACCATAGTACAGCATCCCAAAAATTTGTAGGCTTCTCTAAATGTACCTCTGTGAAATTGAAACGATTTTTGGCATGAATTGGTTGTAGCAAATGTATTTTTCTTGATGTACGAGAACGGAATGTCTCGCTGCTAAGAATTGCTAGAATTGTGTTTTTGCGTCCATTTGTCCCAACCGCTGCCATATCATTTTGAAGCTCAAATCGAGTCATTCAAGGATTCTTCTTTACTTATTAGGCTGTATATTTGCAGCACGGTTCGAAATTTTAGATGGATGCCCTGGATGTGGTAGACTTGCAGTGCACTGATTTGACGTGAGCTTGCGAATCGTGCCACTAACGGTTAAGATTGGTATTTTAAGCGTAGATGAAATTTTTCTATAGTCAAATCACTTTGATGTAACTGAACAATTACTTCTCCGATCCATTCTGACAATTTTTTGGTCTTCGCCACGTTAGAATTAGAGTTGAACGATAACCTCTTCCTCATGCTGCTCTAAAACATTGAATGAGATCCTCTTATGTTCGTGGGCCAAGTAGATTACGAGTATTTTTCTAGAAAGTTCCACAGCATTATTACCACGTAAAACACTCTGAAAAGTTCGAGGGCTATTCATCATCGCTTTAAAACTAACTTTGTGTGTGTTTAGAATACTTTTTTAGCTAATATTTTACCAATATTTTACTACTTGTGTATTCTTACTCCGATTTAGTATTCAGTGTACGGAAATACTTAAGAGGCTAAATTTTCAATTTCTTTGCTGCTGTATAACTATGATAAACATACTTTTGGCCATGCATCAAATATTTATTGCACTCACCGTACAAATATGATCAGTGACCCTGTGAACCACAGCGAATACATAAGTGAACAGTGAACAGTGAACAGTGATTGAATTATTGGAAATTAATCCGCATGGATATTTTACGTGTTACTGTACCTCCGCACAGAAAGAATTTTTCCACTTCTTCATGGAAGCGGTTTCACGACGATTTCATTTCTATTTGTTTCAAGTCCTCCTGTGATGTGATGTTCATTCAAGTTTGGTCTTCTATAAAAATAAATGGCTTAAAATTAATTTCTAAGAAATAAATTCATAATATTATTTCAAATATGGAACTGCAACCTTAAACGCAGTCTAATAGCGTACTGCAGTATAGTTTGCAATTACACTATTTCCTATTTGAAAAACTGGCTTTCGTTTCTCTGCATCTTGGAGTTCACTGAACTATAGTACTTACTGTAATGCTTGTTAATGGAAATTAATTTATGAGTAGGTTTCCTTAACACTTTGCCTACGTAGTGGGTCATATATAGTACACGCGATCATCTAACCTAACCTAATGTAACCAAAGAGCTATTATGTATAAATACAAATTTTCGAGTTTTCCTCAAATTTGTGTTCATCAATTGAATAAGCTAGTTCTGATTGGAAAGAAAATTAATAGAGTAACCGAATTTGTGAAACCAGAATCCTTCATTTTTAAATTCCCAGTAGAGATATTTGTCGGCATGTAATTTTATCTGTGTGGAGAATCGGAGTCAAAGTGTTAAAGCGTATGCGTTTCACTGCTCGAAAACTATTGAAATCACCTGATTTTTTATCGATCACCTGACTTTTTGATAACCTGATTTTTTATTGGTCACCTGACCTGCCTCTCTCGTATTACTCGGCTTCAATGAATGAAGGAGTGATTTCACAGTCTTTAGGATAGCAATAATCGGACGGCTAATGACCTGTACGCTGAGCCTTTGTGTGCCGGTTGTACACAAAATGAGACTGGGTCCCTGTATTAAATTTCATAAGTGATGTGAAAGGAATTGTCGAGCGTTTCAGTGAGAGCAAGCTTGGACAGTTGTTGTTGTAACTTTGTTCTTCTTCAGAGAAAAATGTTTAGAGCAAATAATGTGTCGTATACCATGAAGCTTTAGAAGTTATTTCAAATGCATCCTGACGAAGAAATAATTTAACGAGTCATAAAAGTATATATTTCAAGATGATGTTAAAATTGTGGTAACTTTCACTTGCATAGTAACTTCGCAAGCTTCTTTCTACTTTGAGCTATTTTAATGTAAAGCTGCGTTCTGTTTAAGCTCAAAATTAGAGTTAATTAGCTCATGTATCAAAAATTTAATTTCAAACTCAAACAGTGAGGCTCAGCGGGCGAGCCAGTGGCTGTGCATGAAAATCAAGTTCTTTGCTCTAATTCAGCTTCAAGAATATAGTCACCTTGAACTGCTCCACGTCGTGGATGAAAGTTTCCTCGTCAATTGCTTTTATGACGGCACACACGCCCTTGCTCAGGCCGGACAGTAAGGATAACAGACCGATGGAGAGGCCGAAGTCCCGGAACAACAAAGCTCTCGTTTGGTCAGCTTCTGTTGGGAAAAAATTAAATAACTACATGAAATCTAACTATTTTTATATTGTGCATTGTGTCTGCAATACAGAACGTTTACTTGTTCACATGTTGTATTTGTTCTTCTGTGCTAACAAACAGCGAGACGATCAAAACTTGTAAGTGTGTGCACTCCTACTGTCTACACTACAGTATGCACTATATCTTGCTAATAAATAAGAGAGAAAACCGGTTACAACGAGAGCGTTCATTAAATAGGAGATACTACCAGTATCACCTCAATAAATCTCCCTTCGGCTGCCTGCCCTACCCACCCTCCTATGTACGATACGTTGCATGAACGACAGGCGCCAGCAAAAAAAAACTGCCCCACCAATAATGCGACTTGAACCTCATTACTTTGGCCAACAAAACTGCATGTCCGAAGCTTAATTGAAGAAAGGACAGCCAACGATGTGTCCGTCACAAAAAACTTTGCCAGGGTAGCTAAAATATCAACGACGCAAGTGAGGCTTTACTGAGAAAAATGATTATCTTTCCAAAATAAATTTTTGCAAGGCGATGTACATGGTCACTGCAAATAATTTTTAGCTTGGCCGTCCATTCTTTTACAATTTTAATGTGTTAATCTGACATAACTATTCATCAAGCTATATCAGACAGTAATAGAGTGCAGTATTCACAGTTTAATGTAACTGCTCCTACCCATTTCAATCAATGTCTTCATAGCAACTTATATCTCCATATAACTGCGCATACAGCTGTTGGTTGTGTTATGAGTAGATAACATGCAGTGACTGCTGCCCGATAAGCTTGACAGTGACCAAAAAAGTTCCACTGCCTACCGCACGTGGGTTCAGGATGAGGGAAGAAGTTTGGGTGCGCAATTTCCCGTACAGCTTCTAGGGCGGAGTTGTGGCTGTGCTGCACACTCTTCGGGAGGCCGGTTGTGCCGCTCGTGTACATCAGAAATGCAGTCTCGTCTCCCGAAATCTAGAACGAAGGTTTCGATCACTCTAGTAAATATGTCGATAATTTATACAGTAAGTTTAGTTTCTCCACGGTACTCAAGGCTATACATATAGGGTGACTTTTAATGAAAGATTTTAGCTCCATGCTCAAGCCATGAACAGGATCTTGCGTCTCGATACTGAAACAAGTTACTAATGGTATCATAGATACCTATGAAAAAGACGCCAAGTCAAGAAGTCCATAGTATACCTTCCATTTGGTGCCTTACTCACTTCAGAAGGCTCCACAGGCTCGAGGGTTGCATCCTTCATGATTCCCTGGTAGGTCGCCACGACGTTCAAGCCCGCCGCCTCACCACCTGCGGCGTCCCCAAGGACCACGACTGGTATCTGCCTGCCCAGCTTCTCCAGGGCTTCCCTCAAGCGGGGCAGGTAGTCAACCGATGAGACGATCAAGGTCACACCGTTTCCCTCGATCTGGCCTGCCAGCTCTCCTGAAATGGAAATGTAGCGAGGCAGTCCAAATTGTATTGTCATGACTAACATGACCTCTATTTCAAAGCTCCTGTGGCGCAGTGGTAGCTTGCGTGCCTGCGGGTTCGATCCCTGGCGTGGGCTTTGGCTGATGTCAAGGAGTGCTTCCCTTGGGAAATGAAGATTAAATTCGACATTACCCTCTGCACCCACGTAAATGAGTACCCGCTCAGCTTGGGGTAATCATAATTGAGTTCTGTCATCAATTATAAGGCATTCATTTAATAATATATTTTAATGTCAGCTTGGTTAGGATCAAGATTATCATTTTTTTTGAAAATCTTCCTTCATTTCATTCACTTACTCGCTCCAAAAGAAGAGGTGAGGGGCGCAATAACGTCCCCAACTGCCATGGTTCCAAGGTGAACCACTGCCAGTTCGACGGAGCACTTGGAGAGTCTTGCCACCGTGTGGGGCTGAGCCAGTTCCCCCTTGTGGCGAGTGGTCCAAGCTCCCCACCTCCCCACGGCTTCAGACAACTCCCCGTACGTTAGAACCTTTCTTGTGTAGCCACATTCCTGCCGGGCACGACTAGGTTCCATCATGAAGCACATGAAAAAAGTCTTTATAATTGTTGCCTCTAAGAAGAATTTTCTGCCACTTGGCATTGAGAACTAAATTACAACCTTTCATTATAGGTATAAGAATCTTACACAGTAACGGCCCAGAGAGAGCCATTATCATAAAATTATTATTCTAAGCCTTAAGCTAGATTGGTGATACTAGCAAACTCGGAAACATATACTATAGCCTCATAAAATACACCTGACACGAAAAACGAGAATAATCTTATAATTTTCACGAAACATCAATTGGGTGCAAAAATCTTACGAATTTTCTATTCTTTTGTGACACAGTGCAAAAAATTGTTCCTTAACATTCATGCTTTAATGCATATCATTGCTCGTTGCAAGCAGCCGGTGCAGCTCGCAAACAGTTACCAAGGCATGAAGATTTTTCCATCGGTGAGAGTCTTTGAAGATAAAGCTGATAAGGTTCCCCTTCACCACAGGCAAGTCTTGTACCGGGCCCCGGAATACTCTCAACATTCTATAAGCTGATGTCTCTGAAAATTCATTTCAGCAACAAACTCCATTATTAGATATTTGTAGAAAAAGTGAAAATAATTAATAATTAATATATGCCTGACTCTTGAAATAGAATATATTATCTGTCAGAATAGAGCGTCTTTACAATTTCGTGACGCCAAGAAGAGTATGAAGTTGTAGTATTTTCAGTTTTCTAAAATTTCTACGTTGTTTTCTCTCGAATTTATACAGTAGTCAATGATGCTACGAGTATGTGTTCCCAACACCTCTACCTAGCCCCTCAAGCTCGGTTAAAGTTATATTCCTGAAGAATTAATACAGTGAGAGAGAGTTTTGTGATAGAGTCTTATAATTATTCCATTATATTTCAGGCACGTCTCAAATCCCGTGTCATCTGTAGTAGCATTTTGTTAAAAACCTAGCCTTTACTAACTTTGGAAAATGCTACTCAATATTCATAGTGAATAGGCGCTTCTCTGAATTTTGAAAGTGCGGTTATGTAACAACTTGCAACACAATAGCAACACACACAATCACATACTCCGTCCCCAACTGGTGTGCCAGCAACATCGAACACAACTTAACGATACCACACAACTGATAACTGTAACACACACACACAAGTCACCAACTCATTGCCCACACAGGCAATAACTCACAACTTGCAAATCAACTACAAAAAACAAGCACAGTCTTCAGCTGTCGTGCCGCCAGCACTGTGTGCATCTGATAACGCTACATAGCTACTGCAGAACACGCAGCCCTCTACGTACGTGCGACTGTGTCTAGACTACGAGACACAAGTTATCATACAATTGATAAAAGGCGTCTTGATAGGAAGACTTTTTCATTTCATGATACGCATGTTAGCATTGTCTCATCTTAGTTTCAGTTGATGAAATTATAACACACATCGTAACGTATTAACTATATGCTTTAATGCTCGCAGTAAAGAAAAAACATTGCTGTTGAGCGATGCAAAATTCAGAAAATAATATAGGGCCTAGTAGAAACTTATTTCTCTCATATATGTGATAAACTAATGCATGCTTCATTTGCCTTAAATAGCCTATGCTCGACTGTCCTATAACTAAGCTCATATTTAAAATTATTAAAATATACAGAATAGACAAAAACTCTATAAGAGCAACACATCTTCTCGCAGGTCTACCAGAAATTGAAAAATAGAATAGAACACAAGCAAAAAATTAGGAAATTAGAAAGGAAGTAAAAAGAAGGACAAAATTTTATTCTGGATAAAACTGACTGACACAAGACTTAAAGCCACTAGTACTATGACCAATGAAGGCAGAGCCACCCAAATTATTCGAACTATGATACTTTTCTCATTTTGTGTGATATTCGTATACTAACTTGTCCTGCAAGAAAGGGCCCTGCTGAGAAAATTATGTTCAGCAGTTATCGAGCACCAAGTATGATGA
>VOMN01128028.1:0-15093 GCA_014899125.1 Orchestia grillus
CCTTCGTACTGTGCTATCACTTGCGGAGCCTTCTCGCCACTATTGACATTGGCGGCTGCTAGGGAACCCGTGGGGTCGAACTTGCACTCATACAAGAGAAGTGAATGAAAGTCTTCATTTTTCATGTTCAAAAGTTTGAGCTTATTCGCTTTAATCATGTTTTTTGAAAGAAATGCATAGGTAAAGCGTTCTCAAGGATCAGATACGAATCATTAAGTATGCTGAAGCTTGCCTAAAATATGGTAAAAATACTTGATAAAATCTGCTAAAATAAAACAGATGTCTTGAAATCGTCAACATTTTCTGAGCAAATTTAATACTTTTACATGTGCTATGTGTTTGTCTAAACCCATATGGAATTTGCAAACAAAAAATATCTTCCTGCTGTTTCTGTTTATTTTACACCCAATGTAGCTTTAACGTGCCTTCAAGAGAAAATATGTATATGGGGTATGAAAAAATGTCCGTCAACTAGAAAATACTTGAGTCTGATAAAGATTAATCCCGCACCCGACAATCGTTTGCACGGACGTGATTTTTCAGGCGCGTCCTCCAATGAGCGTTTCTTCAGTTTTGACCATTAATTATTTCGTCTTGTTCTTACTGTGCACGGAGAGAGGGACTATCACCTGGGTCTCGAGTCCTTGTCTCCTGTTGTTAAGAGTTTTAGACATTATTGAATTTCTTTTTGTTCTCAATGTATTTTCTAAAAGAGTTTTCACTCGTATCTTCTAAAACAACTTTCGATGCCTGCTTGTTGTTAATTCCCAATGAAATGACTAAATTTTAAGACGTAATTTCTTCCAAAAACTCTTGGTCAAAAAATGTGAATTAATGTTAAATAATCTTAATATTTGCTTAGTCCCATGGCTGAAAAGTTCACGTTTACGAACGAGGCTGAGTTCTTTAAGTCATTTTCAAGACGTAGTTGTCAAAACGAGGAAATAATGAGAGCGACTACAACAAAATTTAAGTTTCCGGTCAAGCTATGACGCAGCGGGCACTACTGGTTGCTTGATATGATAGAAATCAATGTTGGACACAGCAGCACAAATTACATTATTACACTGAAACAAATAGACCTACCACACAAGTTTAGCGTCATCAGTAAACTTAAAGTTTCTTATTCGAATCTAAGACTATGTCAATTTCCGTGCAAAAAATTATCAATGTTAGGGTTAGTCATCACACGGAATGAAAATTACTATTCACGGTCAACAAAGGCCGTAGTGCCACAACATACCCACGTACCGCTCACATCGAGCTTTCTAAACTCGGCACAGCAGACTTCTCGAAGCTTTTTTTTGCGCGCATAATCGCACATTAAATCAATGGAAGACTAAACGCTAGCTCGCCCGGTGCGGCCGCGCCAGCAACATTTGCAGCGAGTCCTATAAGGCCGTAGGTGGACTACGCCCTCGGCTCTCTCGGGCCCGTCAGCTGTGGGCTGTGCAGCGGGTAACGAAGCTCAGGAGGACTGCTCAGAGTAACTCTAGAGACTCAGCAGAAAACTGTTCTCTAGAGGAGCCAGTAGAAAATAATAATCCGGTGGACGTACTAAAGAACGATTATCTAAAGAACTTCCTAGCAAATAATTATAATTATTTTGAACAGAGGAAAAGAGGAATCACAAGAAATGAATTATCTAAAGAACTCACTAGAGAATAATTGTACAAGAAACTTGCTCGAAAAAAAGTTACCAGAGGAATTACGTGAAAGTAATTTCCCAGAGGACTCAGCAGAGAATAGTTATCAGGATCACTCACCCTAGAACAACTCTCTAAAAGACTCACCAGAAAATAATCATTTATATGACCAACTGGAAAACAATTCTCTAAAGCAATCCATTAAAAACAATGCTAGCGACCGGGCTCACCAAAAACCATTCGCCAAATGACCCACCACGAGGCGATGCTGTGGAGACACAACATGTGACACAGTCTGATGGACTCGTCAGAGAGTAACCATCCAGAAGAAGCATAAGAGAGCGAGGGTGGTTAGGTTTTTGGTTTGTAGAATTTTTTAAAACCTGGAGAATAGAATTGGGTTCAGTTTAAAGAACGAGAGAACAACATTAACCAAGTCCTGCCACAACCGAATAAGAGAATATTAGCTATGCATTTGGAAGAAAAAGTTGCACGGGTGTATTTACAACGATATGCAAATAATCAATTCGGTTTCACACTCTGTGTTTTCCCTTAATATCGAAGCATTATCCTCTCTAGCATTGCACGTACGCAGAGTAGTGGGCTGGGGCATATGACCTCACCACTACAACAATTACTGAGCTTGCAGCACAAAGACTTCTCACATCTATGGAATGGAAGGATGAAGGATCCTTCGTGAAGGATCCTGAGTTCTCATATGACTCGATAGCAATCCAAGGATAGACCACTAGGCTCATTTCGGTCTACATTTTCCATTATTTTCTATTCTATTCAAAGTTCTGCAAATTTTACCTATAGGTTTTGTTCCTGCATTAGAAACATTTTTTCGGTAAATTTTCACAACGCTCAATGACTAAGCAGGCACTCGCGGATCAACAATAAAAATTGCGCAAAAGAACGTACAACCGAGGGAAGCCGAAATTTTTCGGCATATACCTAAAGAAAATAATTGTTCGTTCAGCAGATACACTTAAATCAAAATGCTTAAAGTGAAATTCCGATCCCCATCTTGAGCACATGGATCCGCGAATGTCATCACCAATCTTCTTCCTAACCCTGTTAAAGGCCGGTGTCAAGAATTATGGACAGCAGAAAAAATACACCTTGGCCTTAAATTCTTATTGTTTCGTTCGAAACTACAGTGAATGCGCGCACAAGAGCATGAAATGGGAACGTCTGCACTCGTAATATTTGGTTCATTTAAAAAATACGTTGGTCCTTTCAGAGATAAGAAAACATTAATGCAGTGATCTTGTTATCGCTGTGCAGCCGAGCTCCTATGGGTTGTTCGTCAGGCCTGAGCGGCAAGTGGGGCAATCACCGTCTAAAGATCTAAGAGCAAAATGTAATCATTATGAACGGGATAAATGCGAAGGTCGGAATACGACTCTGTGACCATCATGCTTTAAATCGACGCGCAGTTGTCCTTGCAGTTGCTACGGCGTATTGTATTAATATTGAGGTTTCGTTCGTGGTTTTGTAGTTTGTGATATTTCCTTGTAATTCTAATGATTTCGTTTTGCCCGTAAATCACCGAAGATATTGAATAAATCCAGTCCAGGTCTTCAATGAGACCTGCTCGCCGAACTGGGGTGTGATCTTTGTAACCAAAACAAATTTCCAAGTCACTTTCACAGTCATTGAAGAAATCGATCACCTCCGTGCTGGAACTCTTCCACGTTTGTTAGTCAGGGTGTTCACGAAAAATGAATCCATTGACAACAAATGATGACGTTACATACATATCNAAGCACCCTACCGTGTATTTTAGTTATCATGATAAGGTGATGTTGCTCTCAGAAATTATCATCGAATACAAGCTCCCCGGATAAAAAATTAGTCACTTGGTGCTGATGTGGTGTAGGACCTTCACCAGCACGAATTATAGCTACAGTTCTGCAAGGCATCAAGTTTTCAAGTCTCCTAATGTACACCTGATTGATTTTAAACCCTTTTTACATCTACTGATTTCATAGTGCGGCCACAGTACGTGGACGATATTCCCGACGTCTGACTTGTCAATCTAGGATTCTAGGTGGTCACACAAATTTTTTATTGGGTTCATGTCTGGCGACTAAGCTGGCCAATCTAAACGCTTGCTATATTCTGAATAGCTGACACTTCTAGCCCGATGCACCCGGTAGTTGCCGTTCTCAAAAGGAACTCAAAAAACGATACACGGGAACTCAAAAAACAATTGGTAACTAATTTTTTGTCCGGGGAGCTTATTAAAAAATTCATGAATGGCCAATTAAAAAAAAATAAAGCTTATTCAGGGTATATGGAAAGCAATGAACCCTTTCTACTTCGACTCTTTGATATCTTAGGAAAGTCTACCCCTACACAGTACGTTAGGATCGATTCCAGAAGACAATCGCTCTATCTTCTCATTTCTTTTGAAAAAATGTATTTTTTGCTTCTAATGACACATATATTTTTTGTGATATTTGAAGTTGTGTATGAAACTACTCTATGGTGGAGACGACTGCAGAGCGGTTGTCTGCTGGACTAATCTACACCTTTTTCAAGTTGATTTCACCAGAGCAAAGGTAGAATTCATCACAGCAGATTTTGATTCCATCAAACCTCAGTGTGAATTAACCAGTGCGAAAGTTGATTTCATCAGAATTGAAAGTTGATTTCATCAGAATTGAATTTGATTTCGTGAGGCGAAAATTTATTTCATTAAAATAATAATTCGTTTCATTCTAACGATAGTTGCTTTAATTTTATGAAAATCTTGTATTTTAAGCAAAACAAAATAACATTTTGAACTTTTGATTTTCATTTTATACATTCCTAAGACATGGAATTCTTAAGTTATGTGCTTCAAATATACAGTAACGTATTTAGGATAAGTGAGATATTTTTACTCATATTAGAAAATGAAATTACATTATATTTTAAATAATTATACTGTACATCAACAACTGTATATCAACATACCAATGCATCTTGAAAATGAGATAACCAAATTTAGAAAGACATTTTAATAAATGAGACTAAGTAAAGAAGCTGTTGTAGAAACTTATGAGAATAACACCAGCAACTAGTTTCTCATTCCAGCCTGTATGTGTGGCAAGAGTACATCGTAACAAATTATCGACACAATTATACAATAGGATAAAGTAAAGGCTGCATATAAGTACCTCACTTATCTGGTACACCTCTCTGTATATAAGAAGCATATAACTTAAGAATTTCACAGTATGGAAATGTTTAATGTAGGAACTGAAAAGCGAGAAACAAAAATTTTAGTTTACTTTGCCTATAACTCAAAATTTTAACAAAATGAAAGCCGCTTTCGTTAGAATAAAACGAGATACTATTTTGATGAAATCAAATTCTGCTCTGATGAATCCAGCTTTTGCTTTACTTCAACCAACTCAAAAATGGTACGGAGGTCTAAGTGGGAGACGACGGTACGAAGCGGAGCAGGTGTACCCAGCAGAGCAACAAAGGGCGACGGATCTTCTTGCGGTCGGTGAAAAACACGGCTTTCAGAGCCACCGTAACGTCTGGGCTCACACAAAGGGGAAAGACGCCGCTCTCGACCATAATTACCAACTTAAAAACATAAGCATTGCAGCGAAAGCTCGGCGGCAGTAGCTTAGCGACACGAGGTCTCCTCAATCTTGGTAGACGATAATTTTGGATTTAACATAGAATAAATATTCGTTTGCTAAATCGGAGCGCACTGCGCAATCGAGATCCTCCAACTTAGCGGGGCACGGTATGTTTGTATACCTATTTCTACCAATACTGTTCTATTATCATTACAGAAATGTGTTCACATTGCAATTGGTGTGTTAGATATTTTGTTCTACAGCCTATTTGCTCTGTACTTTACGAAGTGGGAGCCTCTGATATTGATGCATGTTGCAGTACTTTCAATTGGGTGGCGACGAAGGTTTGGTATCAGCTTTAGATTATGCGAATGTGTTAAGGGGGAGGATTAATACAGGGCTTAATAAATTATATATTAGAGCATTAATATAGGCATTCCTTGGTGTAGCCTGGTAATATACGTATAACTATTGAGACCCTATTTGGAAATAACAACTACTTGCTGAAACATACGGTTGAATGATGTTCTGGTGTTCATGATGAATAAAAAACCGCTGGTCCTCTATCCATACTTATTTATCACCTCTTTTTCATCTCGAATAATAACCAAACTTTGTTTGAAAATAGTTCTGATGAATTGAGATATGAAAAACTATACTCTATACCTATAGGTATACCATTCAATTTATTACTGCACGTGACCAATCACAATCAGCATAAATTATGCGTGCTCGTTTTCAAATGGTAGAAAATTTGGTCAAATTTAATTTTTGAACTTCACTGAAACCTCGGCTGCAATCATACGTTCCTGGAAAATGTTATTAAATGTTTTAAGGAAAATTAGAAATAAAGGAAAACTACATGAAAATGTAGGTAAGGGAAAATGAATGTACAATGAAGCTATTGAAATTCATAATGTGAATACAACGTAAAACCTAACCTGTCACCATTAAAAACAAATTCTCACTTCAATATAGTTTTACCTTGCATTCATTTTTACAAATTTTTAGACCACTCTTCGGATGAATTTGACAAAACCTAGAATTGGACAAACGTGCATTACCAATTTCACACACTCGCGGCAAAATGGAGACAGCAATGACCCGTCACTTGGTGCGGGCAGCGCGCTGCAGCTTGGAGGACGAGCCTTGCACGCTCAAGTGAGGAGCTTGAGCGGGCGCATAAACTGGCCCATAAGTTGGCCCATAACCTGGACCACAAGTTAACTCATAAACTGGGGCATGAATCGGTGCTCCGTTTTATGAAAAGTTAGCTCATAAGTCGGCGCATAAATTGGCCCATAGGTCGGTGCATAAGCATAAGTTGGCGCGTAAGTTGTCCCATAAGTCGGTGCGTAAGCTGGTGCATAAGTTGATGCATAAGTTGACGCACAAGTTGACGCATAAGTCAGCCCATGCGACCAACAGCAAAATGCAGGCTAGGTCATGCCTGCACGCGTGAGAGGGAGGCTGCTCTCAGACCGAGACGGCAGGGCGAGCTTAATTCAGAGAAGATTTTAAGGCGCGCGCGTGATATGCAGCAAGGACAGGTGATAGCGGGACTCGCGAGACGTATTGAGGCCAGTTTTAGTGAGCCTTTTTTCGCACACTCTGAAAGATATTCTGAAGCTCAGGCATCAGCTATCGTTAGGCACCAAAGCTCGTGAAGTGAGACCTGCTTCCGCGCACATAATGGCACCGTACAGCCAGATACGTGCATGGTAATTCCCTCATGAATGGCGAAGTAGGTACGTAAAAAGCTGGTAAGGCTACTTCACTATTTTCACTGAAATCATTTACGTTTTGCGCGGTGAGCGCCGCGATGCGATGCTTCTCTTTTTGGCAGAGGCGTTCTATTTTTTTACGCTGCCGGCTCTGCGCAAGGAAACAGAGGCCGCGTTCACTAAGGAATCTTTTTATAGAAATGACGGAAATGCAAGTGGCGGGGCGCTGTAGACAGGCTGTCGCTGCGCACCCTCAGGTCTGTCCGACTTTATTTCGTTTTGCCAAAAACGTGCAAAAGTTGCGTAAAGGCATGGACAAGATGTTAATTTTTTTACAATTCACAAGCGTGACAGTCATTGTGAAGAAACACCGGACGAGATGGTTTCATTCTTCTACAATTCACAGGTACGATGCTTGACAGTCATTCTGAAGAAACGCTACCTCTATGCGTATGGTTGTTTCAGATGGAAAATCAGTAGACGTTTCAAAAGGCGGAATGGACTACACTCAGAGGCTGTTCATCAGTAACAATCAAAAACAAAAATATGAAACTGATCACTAAAACTAAATATATTATTCCGCCTTTGTTCTCGCGGAGCAGTTGTTTATAGGAACAGATTTAGCGCTGTGTACACGGTGTCCCACAAAAAAACCGAACCCTCTCTTCAAAAATATATAATATGCTAACCGATTGTATAATATGCTAACGATGCTAAAAGTATAATTATATAATATGCTATCCGGTTTTAATGATTTTTTAGTTTGCCGTTGAAATTCGTCCTTGATTGCAAAAGGGTTGTAAGACACGTCAAATTTAAAGAAATAAAATTGTTAATAAAAACAAAACGGAATGGGAGTTGCCACCTAGGTGACCAGACTTGATACCCCGTGACTTTTTTATGAGGCCGTGTAAAATTAAAACGTTTACACACCTCTCACCGCAAACACCGTAACCCCACATTACTGCTGAATTTAATGTGCTATAGAACGATCCACGCATGATAAGACGGGTGATGAGGAAGACCGTAGACATATGTCAGAAATGTCTCGTTTCTTATAACCCTTTTGGAATCGAGAACAAATTTCTGCATCAAACTAAATAAGTATTAAAATCAGTTAATAAGATAGCATATTATACACTTTTAAGGAAAGGGTTCGGTTTTTGTGGGGTTCCTATATTTGCGGGGATGAATCGTGCCAGCAAATATGGAGTCAAATAACTTCTTACACTGAACTGGGATAACACAAAATGACTGTCAACATGTAAAGTCCATTGCGCTAGCGGTTCCAGGCGTATGTAGTGCGACCTCTAGCAGATTATTTCGATTGGTATCTTATTCGTATTCAGCTTCTTGTACCAGCGCGTTCTCCTACGGTAGCGATATGACCGAGCGGTGAGGACACGCAGAAATCTAACGATACTCCGAAAAGAAAATGAAACACTTTTTAAATCATTTATTATAAATTAATTTCATTAGGCAAAGGTGAGTCCGTGAACCGTGGTAAGGGGAACAGTGATAAATCCATTGATGGAGTAACAACCTAGCCGTTCAAATGAGCTTCGCATAGCCAGAGAGCGAACGAGGTGTAAGATTAGACACCATTAATCCTACTAGTATTGAATTGATTTAACTCAGAATTCTATTTCCACAATTCTCGCGCATTGACGGACTGCAGAACTCACATACAGTAACTCAGTCTGACCGACTCAAACTAGCTGCTCCAGGTGGGCTATCGCAGTATTTTAATAGATAGCTATTATATCCCAGCTCGCAGTTCGAACAAGTTCTATATTCCAGGAGGTTCCCGTTCTCAGGTCTATAACAGGGTATCTAGCCTGATGCTCTGTGTCCAAGGGCTCCGACCTCTAGCTCTGCCCCTCTCACACTGACAGTCTATCTCCCAAACTGCAGTATGTCCCAACTCTTGTGTGGTACATCGAATCGCGTTCTCACGGCCTACATTTGAGCAAATGGCCGTTGCTTGTTACTAACGTCTCCTACGTTGCCTACATTCCTGGAATTTTCCCTCGGTCGTAAGCCTGAGCTAGAGATAGATCACAGTACAGCACTCGAACTCCACACTCGACGTTACTCAATTTGCCCTGTAAATTGAAATTGAAAATTGCAAGAAAGCAGTTACCCTCCTTGGTCGGCGTTTGATGTCAGTGCCTCCTGCCTACGTTTGGAATGCGCACAATGTCTCACACACCGTCTCACGAGCATTGGGTATAGTTAGCCTAGAATACAGCCTGCTACGAACATGTCTACATTATATAAAGTGAACGTCTAATTTTATGCAAAGGGCTTTGAATATACATAAGTCAAATATAACCTACTGGACGAAATTACGGCACCCTACAACTAGGTTAACCCTAAAAGAATCATTTTATTTTTTAAATGAACGCAATATCATGTAAACAGTTGTCCATATTCTATGCACTTCGGCGTGCACATTTACCTTAGTTTTGAATGGAGAAATAGGAATTTAAATCTAAATTATTTAAATTTTATCGTTCCACTTGGAGTACGCTAGACGCTCTGGGGATAACGCTCGAGTTATGATTGAGAGGCTCGTATTTATTGGCTGTGCAGCCCTCGCCGACACAATGTTATTGCAGATTACTGAGTTACAATTGTGATTATGAATTTCACCTTTAAAATGAATGATATTGTCAATTGATGTTCATTGTTTCAAAGCCAATATAGACACTAATATTTTTCGGTGTGTTTCGCTGTGAATGGTCATTTCTTTACATGTAATACATCACTTCCTTACCTATTGCTGTGGCATTCCTTTTCTTTCCTTCGGAGTCCAAAACTTTCTTAACACAGAGTATATATTTAGAGATTTCAAGTGGGGTTGAAATTAAGTTACATAAACATTCGGCGTAAGAATCAAACGAATGAGAAATATTTAACTTTCGAGCTGGGCCTATAATGCGCAAGGCACTTTGAATCGAGGCGGCGATTTTTCAATGATTTATCTCTGGAAAAGGAGACCAGCAATATCTTTGATAGGCGTTACTGACGGCAAGCTTTTCAGAGTTTTGACTTTTGGTGCTGAATACCATCGTTGTCCGGCGCAAGATTATAACAAACGACTAAAATTTAGAGGAACCAAATCATCCAGGAACCAAATGATCTAGTCGATTGCGACCGGTGCATGTTGAAAAGAAAAGATCAGCTCAACAGACAGGGCCATGAGGGGCTTCAAGTCTCACAAATTACCTTCACAATTATGCACTGCATAGAAAATACATACACTAACTTGCATGTACGTTCGCTATGAAGTAGATATTCTTCGACTTAAATCCCGCGAGCGCTGAAGTCTCATTCTTGATGTACATATTTGTCCCACCTGTAAGTGTGGATATGTAGCTTTATGATTTATTTATTTATTTATGTAGTGTTGTTGTCAGAATTACTGCAAAAAAAATCGTGGAATTTTTACGTGTTGTTTCCAGTGGAAACAATTAAAATTATAGACGGATCTGCCCAACTTTTGAATCGTAATTCGGACTTATTTTGAAACTCAGTGAAGGTCGACTTACCATTTCAAACAAGCAAATTAAAAATTATGGATTCCTCATCGTACAGTAAGTGAACCTAGCATTAACGAACTCACTAAAAGAAAAGCAAAAAATTATAACTTATCTCAATTTGACATCCACCTTAAATTGGCGAAGTTTCTGTCACCACTCGGGCACCAAAATACAAAATAAGAAGGATATTCTTGTACATGCACGCTGTCGTCCCCCTGTAGAGCGCTCTATGCAACTCTTGGCAGCCTCAAATATGAGGTCAACGCTCGGCTGTGTGATGTAACGTCGACATATGACGGACTGGACACCCGTAGCAAGGCACCATCGCCGCCTTGATGTTGACTGGCACCTAGCTGTGCCTTAATCTAAAAAAAACACTTACCTTCTTTTTCATATTGACTTACGCATACCTTCGTCTGTGCCTGGTGATACCTTTGTGACACGATATACCGTCTGGTACCTCGCTGTGCCTTAATGTTAAATGATACTTGTTTCCTGCTTTTTACTGACGCACCTATCTGTGCCTTACTGTTAAATTATGCTTATTTCAACTTTGAAAATGACTGGCAACTATCTGTGACATAATAAATGATTTTTTCTCCAACTTAATATTTACTTCACTATTACTTATTGGTGAAATGATAATTATTTCTGCTTAACACCAGACTGTGAACTCTCACTGCCTTAATGTTTAATGACACTTATTTCTGCCTGAATCCTGACTGGTGTGTACCTCCGCCTGAACACTGACTCATAATCCTGACTGGTGTGTACCTCCTCTTGAACACTGACTCATAATCTCTGACTTGAAATTGACTAGTCGCCATCTCTATATAATTTGAATCCTGCCTCACTATTCATTTCTTTCATTTCATTTCACTCACGCTTATGAAATACACGGCGAATGCAGTCACAAGCACTAAATTGGTTTGAGTACTTTTATGCAGTTCACATTGATTAATTTCGTTGAACGAAAGTTTATACGATAAACTACACTAACTTCATTTCAGAGTTTTGTCACAAGCATAAGTAATGTATGTACATGCGTTACAAAGAACAGAAAAATTCACCATCGATCAGTTCGGAAACGTTCTGACCTAATTTGAGATGCAGGAACCGCGAAAACAACTCATGATCAAAAGAATACTAATCCAAAGGTCAATTGATCACTTGACCTGAGCCTGGCAACGCGCTTTAGCAATGCCAAAACCCATCAAAGAGAGGATGAAAACTGAAGGCGTAACCCTGGAGGGTGAGAGAGACAAATGGACAACGATCGAGACCGAATCACAGGCTGACGCACGGCGAAGAATGTGTGTCGGAGCGACCAGAAGCTGCCGTCCTGCCATGTCGAAAGACAGTTCCTTTCCACAGCCACATTTGAAATTTTATTTGTCTGCATAAGCCGTTGCCGAACTGGATCGACTGGGAATGTAAACATCTTTTTCACGAAAAACTGTTCTGTATTTATGACCAAAATGATGAAGTTGTTTCAACTAGTTGCGAGTGAAAGCTTTCATGTTTGGAAAAATCTTCAAAGTACGACATATAGCCTGAGTGTGAGCTTAGGTGGACGTTTTGGCAATATAGATATCCCTTCACTATTACGTTTCAAGGAGCGCAGTTCAGCAAAAGCCTGTCCATGAAGAACATTTCGGAGCGTCCTCACGCCATAGTGCAGTTCAGCGCATGCAAGTGATATAACTTCAGCAAAATGGAAAGTTGAGGCAAGCACCCTTTACCCATGCAAGGAAGAATGGTTCTTTCTCTCAAAAGAAAATACCTATGATAGTGGTAATTCTTCGGAATCGTGAAAGTGAATTTTTCTCAGTGTTAAAAAACTAAAAACGTAAAATCGTATATGGCATTGAAGGGAATACCCACGGAGCAGAGAAAGTAATCGTTCTAGAAGTCCCCATGACTCCGAATGATTGGGCCAACTCTAAACAAGCAAGAATTTTGGATCCATTTTTGCCAAATTGTTTCACATATATTTTGCATGAATTAGTCGAAGTTAAAGTTTGAAATACAGAATTATAAAAGTTAATGAGCTCTATGAGCTCGTTGAAAGAATGATCAGTGTTTAATATCGTAAATTTATTCAGGTCCAGCTCGGTATCGTAGCATCTACATAAAGAAACGAGCGAACGATAATTCTGATTCCAGGGGGAGCGCGGCAGCGACGAGCGTTGGTACACGTGACGTGTCTTGCTTATTTATGGCCATTCTGAGGCGAGTCCTCAATGCGAGGTTAAAAATAATCCCTTTTTGATGTCCTACCCTCGTTTTCGAGATGTCACCGACTCGTACGTATACTGTAATAAGTAAAAGCCAAGAGTACGGTCCAACTCCAGAATGTCGTCGCAACATGAACTCGAGAGTTTCCTGTATAGTTCCTGCTTTTTCACTGATATTTCCATCCCTAACTGAAGAGTTAACTGTCCCGGATTTTTTAAATTTAATTCATATATTGTCGCATTTACATTTATTAGCAAAAGTATCGTTGTTCCTTTCGGGATCTGTAGATTAGAAATTTGTTAGTTATTCTGGCCATAAAAATTATGAATAAGAGCACTTTAATCATCTCAAAATTATTGGAACTCATGAATATAAAAAAGATTGGGAAAGGAAATAGAGTAGTTAAATTCAAACGCTCACTAAGGCTACAGTATTGTTCAGAAGAGCTAAAATGAGACAGCATTTACACACGGACTTAATTAACCCTTTACCGCTGAATTAGTTTCTCCTAGTAAGCTCACCTATTTCTGTTTAGTGTTTGCATGCTTGAATTGATGGTTGAATCAAAACAACGTGAATTAGAGCAATATCAGAGCAACGTGAAGGTTTCATTTACGGGGGACTTAGGACTGAAGTTATGGGTTACGAGTGACTTAGGACTGGAGTTAAGGGTTAAAAGAGACCTACGACTGTAGTTCAGGGTTAAGAGTGACCTAGGACTGAAGTTAAGGGTTAAAAGTGACCTACGACTGGAGTTAAGGGTTACGGGTCACTTAGGAGTGGAGAGTGGTGAAAGGTGACGTGGGCGCTTTACGGATATCGAGAACGGTCCCATAGCATAGGTTTGTATCATTGTAAAGTTAGCGTCTCTGAGCGGATGGTAGGAAGGTTGTTGCCGTTTTCCTACACTTGAATACCTAGAATCGTAATTTGACAGCAGGGTAATTATATAGGATAAAATTATCATTGCCGTTTGCTTCGCAATTAACTTACACCGTCATTTAGGATGACACAGGATTTCGTGTAGAGTTTTTTTGGACTTCGAAGCATGTTAACCGACTTATGTGAATTATCCTCACTCGCTGTATTTTCTACTACTTCATTGCAGTGTCCACTGAGGAAATTACGCCCTTGTGGTGTAGAGCCTCTAAAGATCTCTAAAGATAAAAAACATTACAGCAGATCATTCGAAAACTTTATTCCAACTGGTACGAGTCAAGCGACCCATTCTTGAATTTCTATCAAGTTCCTTGCCGTCAGACCCCAGTCACGCACAGTCACCCGGGTAGAAGTTAACCAGGAGAGCTGAAATAAGTCAAAGAACTTTTGTTGGGTGATCGTGGAGACACCTATCAGGTGGTATCGAAAATACTTGAAATGTTTCCACAAAACGCTGGTGCGTGGGAACTCCCGCTCAATTTTTGCCACAAATTTTTCAGATTGTTGGCAAGAGACATCGGTGAGAAGAGCTCTCGGATGACGACCCCGTTTACACTCCGGCCAGACGCTCGGTTGGGCACAGCGATGATGAATGTAGGGCTTTGCTTGAGAAGATAGTAGCATGATCAACCCACGCTCGACTGCGCTTGCCATTAATGTGAAAGCACACTTTTTTATCGCTCACAGCCAACGGATGGATCTAGTTGCTTGTGCGACCGTAAGGTAAGAGAGAAGCTGCGCTTGCGTTCAGGCATTAACGGTTACCATCAGTCAAATAAAGGGCAACCGTTAACATTTGGAATTTATTCCTTTTACACGCACGAAATTATGCCTGAGCTCGAAGTACTCGGAAAGTTCGTCTTCCTAATTTTCCTTTTTTTAAGTTACTTTAGGTTTATGTGTCAGTGAACTCCTACATTTATTCCCTGGAGCGGATGGTTGTGGACAGTTTCAAGTTCAAGCGCAAAATCTATAGAATAAAAAGTAACAGCAAAAAACTAACAGTTCCAGCCGGAACTGGAAGCAGCCCGCGATCGGAATTCAACGCAAAAGGCACAAATAGTTCCGAGCAAAAGTCAATAAGAAACATCACGCCCACAAACTCGTGCTCGACCCCTGCATTGTGATGACAAAATCACGCGAACGAATTCTTTCTGCGTATTTAACATTATGACGAGTTGACATTTACATAAAGAATAAAGCTCATCAATTGCCTTATTCGCTCGAAGCTCCATCAATAGCTCCACGAAGAAAATCTGAGCATCAATCATTGTTTTTCTCAAGAATCTACAAAACATTTCACGGAGAATGCTTGGACATCATTTATCTCATTTTAATGAGGTTTTTATTTCACGACTCAGACCATTCACGATTGTTAAACATAATTTATTTTAATTTATTGAGACTCTTCTAA
>VOMN01128029.1:0-14349 GCA_014899125.1 Orchestia grillus
GGCCAGGGCACAAAGGCCCAAACATTTTCAAGATATTCAAAATATTCAAGGTACGCTTACACGTGTGTTATGTAATAAAGGTTTCCATAGAGTGTCCTAGAAGTCGAATTCGGGCCCACAAGTAGCTATAGTTAGCTTCATTGAAGACCATTCAATGATGTTTTTTATCTCGCTTGACTATTTGATGTCCCTATCTATTTTAGGAGTATACAACCGTAAATTCACATCTAACCCCATGAAAATGCAACTTTGTTCGTCCTATGTGCAGCCTTCGAGTAAGGGATGGTAGGACGAGTCCTTCGTTCCTTAAGGGGAGATTTCAATATGAGGTTTAAGGTACAGATTCAAATACGATCAACGTAATCTGTAGAATACCTCCATTTTAAGAAATCACTTTCAATGTCATAAGACGGAATCCTTCGTAGTCTGAATATTATGTCTAAAGTAAATCTCTCACAATGTTATAAAGGAAGTCCGTTTCCAAGTAAGAATTTATGTTGATTTAATAAGTTGCGTAGACTTGCAGCCCAGCTCACGTGGCGATTGAGACTTGCATGCTAGGCCATTCGAGGCAATTGTTGATTTTATTATATATGATATAATCAACAAGATTTTTAATGACGCAATACTCTCAATGATTTTCGTGAAGTCTGAACTCGTTCTAGCAGCTTAAGGTCACCCTCATGTAATGGGAGTTTTGCTGGTGAATTTTTAGGACTCCTACTTCACAAAGTCAGCCTCCATCTTTGCAAAATGGATATTGGCACCGTGGATAAACTGGAGTATTTCTTTCCCTTATCTTAAGTGCTTATGAAAGGTCCGTTGCGGCTGACAGTGCTATGGAGCTTCAAATTATACAATAAAATCCTTTAATTAATACTGAAAGGCATTATCGAGCCCTTAATGCCATTATGAACAAGTATGTTAAACCATCGAAGCCGCGCCAAGTCCCCAAAAGGTAGGAACACCAGGTCAGCCCGTGCGCTAGTGATACAATCCATAACTTCCTCCTCCTGTGCCGTGATCATACAACGTTCACTCGTTTTATTGTTGTCCACACACTACAATTTTCAGTCAAACCAATGTGCACAACCAACCTCTTCCGGGAATTCAGATCGAGATATTTTACAGCGTTATTCGCTGACGCGAAGCGTAAATGTAAATTTACCAATTTGCTTTGGAGTTTTTGGATTGTCCATCGCATAGGCCACTGTGCACAGTTATGTATGTTCAGGCCATTTTATGAGCTTCATGATTGTTTGTCTTTTCGAAATTAGTGCAATTACTAGAATGAGTAAGGAGATTTGATACCATGCTTGCCCAGAATCTAGCAGAATTTCAATGCAATTACGCTGCTTCAGTCTTACTTGCGTGAATTCATGAACAGAATTACCGTAAGGGTTGACATTCGAGATATTAGCTTCGAGTTTCTGATCCAGTGGAATGGCGGAAAAGAAGTTTAACCTCCAGCTGCAATTTTCAGGCTAGAAGTTTTAACGAAAATGGGATGGTTTTTTTGGTTACACGTACGAGTATTTTTCAAAAGATTGAAAACTCTTGCCAAAAGCAGTTGCTGAGGCAGATGCAATCAGTGAGGCAAATGCCTTAACGATGAATATGAGACTTAGGGTGCAAATATGACACCAAAGGGGCACAAGGCAGCCTTTGAAGTTCATTCATTTACAGAGTGTGTATCAAATTTTCTCCGATAGTTATATTTAAAGCATCAAACGCGACTGCAGTAGCAACCCGGTATTGTGACGAATTGTACGTACACACTAAGATCCAACTCAAACTTTGCTTTAGAAGGAGGTCTCTTAGTTCACCCATTCAAAGTTTCCATGAAATAAATATTCACAAGTGGGACCAGGTTTTTTTGCGTGTGGATCTCAGATTTCACTCTACGCCCCGTGCTTCCTAGCTGTTCTGCGCTACGTAAACTCCAAAGCCTTCTTCTTATTGCAAAAACATTTTACAGTTCTTCACCTCGGGCGTCAAGACACAGAGTCAACCAGATATTAACTCCTTTAACGCCCACATTATTATAGGACTGCAGCTAGCTTTGCACCAGAAAAAAGCTTCAGTCTCACCAGTGCGCATGTTCGCAATGAGATGCATCTAGCTTCGTAGGAAAGCCTGAGTGGAGTTTTATGAGGCGGTCTAACATTTCAAGAGTGGTCCACTAGGGCTCAGGATACACATGTGTCCCTCATAACGCTGCCCTGTGCTCTACACACATCAACAAGATGCCCGACCTCGTGATGGACACCGACGCGTCAAGTCATCTAATGGGCCCGGTTGTGCATGAAGCAAACAGCAGGAAAGGGATTCCCGGCCTTGTTATTGCACTCGCACAAAGCGCTGTGGAAAACCCTCAAGTTCCTGCGAATGAGGATATGAGAGTTGCGGTAGCTGCTCATTGACGTGCGCCTGCGCATTGACAGGCGCTTCGAGTTCTCAGAAGGCTGAATTTTCCTGCTTTCTCATACGTAAAGGCTGCGGTGGCATTCAATCCACCACCTGGCCAATAAATTTCAAGGTTAGTGTCATTAGATATACTTTATTCCGAGTAGTCACAGACGTATAGAAAAATTTTCTAATGTTATCATCGTGAGCGGAGTGGAATGATTCACATTACATTCATGACTAGCTAAGTGTAACCATTTTTGTGGATAAATAAATACGTAAGCTACCTCCATGTGGTTGTTTCCATAGTTTAAACTATCGTCAATAGATCTGTACAAAGAAATTATAGAATACACGATCACATCGAAAAGCTTAGCAGACAGTCAACCCTCAAGCACTCAGAATAGAGAAACGTCAGTGCCGTCTGAGCACACCGCCGCCGGGGGGAGTTGAGACTTTAAAAAAGCCCACAGAAAACCAGTTCGAAACTCGCACATGAAGGCCCGACAACAAAAGAAGAGCCTCGCATGACTGATCGCGGGATGTGATGATCTTTAGAACCTGTTCGTTGTGGCGCGGGTCAATGGTCTTGAGAAATTTTGAAAAGGGTATTGAACGCAAACATGCGTTTGGAGTTAAATAAAGAAGTGAATCTTGAAATGAAAGAAAGTTCTACTCAGCCTAATTAAATTCAATTAGAAGCGCTTTGGCGGCCAGCTCTATCATCAGTTCATTCAAACTGACGCGGTCTACAAGAAACTCAATAAAAATAATGACACAGTAATCCATATTGTGTGCCTCGAACAATACTTACGACAATCCAATTCTAGAAACGATGGTTGCGCAGGCCTCTGAAATATTCAAGATAAAAAAATATTTGTCTCATTAGAACTTTCATCACTCTCAAGTTCCCAGGGGATTCAGTGCCCCAGTAGTCAACTGCGCCAGCACCACTGCACCACCAGGGGTCAACTGCGCCAGCATCACTGCACCACCAGGGGTCAACTGCGCCAGCACCACTGCAGCACTAGGGAGCAAAGTCAGCGTAATAAGCAACACTAGCTCATTCATCCTTACTTTAACATCTCTGCAGTGTACTGTAACAGTCCTCACTGCGGTGTACTGTAACAGTCCTCATTGCGGTGTACTGTAACAGTCCTCACTACAGTCCACTGTAACAGTCCTTACTGCGGTGTACTGTAACAGTCTTCACTACAGTCCACTGTAACAGTCCTCACTGCGGTGTACTGTAACAGTCCTCACTGCAGTGCACTGTAACAGTCTTCACTGCGGTGCACTGTAACAGTCCGCACTTCAGTGCACTGTAACATGAGATCTTACACTGAGTATTAATGTGACGTATTTAACTCTAACCTATGTTACTCTGAGAATGGAAGAAAAATAATCTAAATCCTACCTAAATCTTAAGCCCTGCTCTAAAATGATTATGTTCAATAATAACTAATGTCTTCCATACAATTTTGCTGTTTATGTCTAGCGCCTATCGCGGTATAGCAAGCGGTAGGACAGAACGAAGAAGCATTTAACAAGATGTGACTGCTTATTAATTGGTTCTGCTGGTATTAATGTAGTTATTTTACCTTGCATTCTTGATACGATTTTTGTCGTGCATGTGTGAACCATGTAGTGATGTGCCATTAGCTGTGATGTACATACCATGAGTTGAGGCTGAGTCATCATAGGAAATTTTGGTTTATTGGCACCTAAGTGCAGCGGAAAAGCTAAATTATTCGTGACTGAAGCCAATGCATCATGCGCTCAGCCTAGCTTCATGATTACCGGTCCCATACTGGCTACAGGGTAAACCGGAAGCGCACGCTGAATTTAACGGCTGTATTCTACTTATACTTCCTCCTCGTCCAGGTAAAACCGGACGGTAATAACGCCCAAGCTTGAAGAGATCAATTGGGACTCATCAAATCTGAAAATAAGCAATTCAATTGCGTGCACGAACCTTGGTTATGAGTTACAGCCGTTTCCTGTCGTCCATCGCGACCACCACTAGGGAACACCGTTCGTCTCTGTGCACGAGGGTGGTGGAAGCCTGCGCTGTTCTCAGGTCTGCAATTGGACGGCTGTGCATGCTGAGACTACGTGGTTCCCCACGAACAAATGCATTCGTCTACGTCAGTTGTGGTACACCTATGTCAGCTGTGTTGCGGAGACTAGATATTTCATTTTACTTTTTATTTGTGGTGCACTTGAAGCTTGAGTTTTCTTTTGTTAGAGCACTTGTGATGTAATTTTTACAGTATGAAACGTTCACCGTTTTAGATGTTCCCCATATCGTTGGTCCTTCTTCTGTTTTGCATGCCAGGTTGCTGATAAATTGGGTGACCAATAAGTTGCATAAAATGCATGATAACATGGGAGAAAATAGAATATTGGATGATGAGCAATATTTCACGAAAGGAAGTTCATAAAGAATGTGGTTAAATATGAAAATAAATTCTAACATACAAAAGGCAAGGGGGATTTTTTTATGTCAATTCGAAAGCATAAAATAATAGACCACTGTGAAACTTACTTCACCTGACCTCTAAATTTGTTGAGCGAGCTTTCTGGATGAAGCTAACCATACATGAAAAGAAAAGGCAAGGGGTGACAAGATAATGTTAGGCACAGAGAGCGCTAAGAAGCAACTCAACAGGTAATTAAAAGATCATTCGAAAAAACACGTATCATTAGCAATGGTAAAATATATGTTATGAGAATGAAAGGTCATTTGAGAATCAGGATGTATTAGAGGTATATATCAGTCCTTCGAAACGAAGATTAATGTACTACGGCGATCGTACGAAGTGATCACAGTGGTACTCTAACGAGGGTTCTCAAGGATTAACGGTACTTCCAGTGTCTCAAAACTGACGCGGAAAACTGTTGATCAATTCTTCAAATTCACAGTTGACATTTGAGTGATCGCACATGTACTCAGAAGAGATGAACTAAACAAGTCAGGAGTTGACCTGCAGTTAAAAAGTTGCTACTTCCCTCCATGGGTTCTGGGTACATGACATCAAACGATCCAACTTCTTCTACCTATGACTGTAGGACCGGCAGAAGTGCGGTCAGTCGAGAGCCGTGTGTTGTTCGGCGAGGTTGAGTAGGAGAAGAGCTTAGCAGCGGTTGTCATGCGGTTATACTCATCAAGCGGCGCTGTGGTGCCACTCCTTTTCCTTTGTGTGGTGTTGAAATCTGCATTCGGGTGCGTATCTGGGCAGTAATGTAGTATTATGAACATTCCTGTACGTAATTGGTAAATTTAAGTTTAGTATTATAATTAGACCTTAGCCCGTAAAAAATCTAATGTGATTGGTACCATGTGACTATTGCTAAGGTGGTATTGGTGTGGAGTACCATAGACCCTACTTCATTACAAGGTAAACTTATCCCCGATGCTTAGTTATTTTAACAGTATTCAGCTCATCCTGTTCCATGCGTTGTTTATGTTTGATGCGATCAGCTTCCTCGGAGTTGAAATAAAAACTCCGCAGTACATTTCTTCCAATAAAAAAACTTACAGGACCAATAGCAAAAGTTTGAGTTTTAGTTGTGTGTATATGTTGACGCGTTGAATGCGACTCTTAAGGACACTCGCAAAAAACTGCTGTCCCAAGGACACGTCAGTCGTCGCAGTAGTGGCGGCTGGTGTCGCTTCCTTCTTTCTGAAGGGGCGAGTGTCGTGCCGGCATCTTGTGTGCCTTCTAGGGGCGTCGTGCCGGCACCTTGTGTGCCTTCTAGGGGCGTCGTGCCGGCACCTTGTGCGCCTTCTAGGGGCATCGTGCCGGCACCTCGTGAGCCTTCTAGGGGCGTCGTGCCGGCACCTTGTGTGCTTTTTGGGATGTTATGCCGGCATCTTGCGTGTTGTGCATGGATGGATGATAGATAGCTCACTCTGAATTGGAACTCACACGAGGGGTGGATGCCTGCACTATTTTTCGCTTGCAACTTATTTCAACGATGATAATCATGGCCACGAGGAGCTACGCCTCGATAAAACGAGACCATTACCAATCGTGCAAAGCTGGTATAACAATTGTCTTGGTAAAATTTAGCCTAATTACGCACTGCGACTCAAAGAAACAGCCGACTATTTTTGTACCTGAAGTTTTCTCAGTTTATAGTTGAGCATTTCAGCTGTTGGCGTACTGGGAAAGCTTGAGGCTCTTGTTCGTTGAAGGCTGGGAGTGGTTAAAGTCTAAGATTAACAAATTATAGTACAGCATTTGTAGGTCGAAAACTTGCCTCAGATAAAGACAGAGCCTAGTTAGCTCTAGGTGGATATCTTGGTTATCAGGTCAATTTTTCCTCAATATGTATGTGTACGATGACTCGTGAATGTATTGTCTACCTTTAGACAGGCATCTAAAACGTGCATATCACATTAATGGAAATTATCCTTTATACCTTCGGGGGATTAAATTCAAATACAAATATTACAATTGCGTAGAAAATGTTGCTATTTCTATCATAGAATATGGACTAGCATGGTTGAGATCGGGGTAGTTCTCATGAATGAAGTCAGGATTGAAGTTAGGGAGAGATCGTTGGTGTCTTACAGCTGGGGGCGGCTATTCTCCATTCGTTTTCCAGTGCACTAGTTGTTTACGACTCTTTTATAACAGCATTTGCGCTCCACAGCTCAGACTCGTGAAATTGTTGGTGCAAATTCTACACCTCGTGGTTCAAACAACGAAAAGGCCAACTTTTTGAAGTTTTTCGATATATTTATTTTGGATTTTTTAGGCACAAAGGTTTTTGGTTTATGGAGAAATTTAATCATAAAGTCGCCCTTGCGCTCGCTTCAGATTTCGCTAGACTGTCGAAGGGCACGTGAAAGTATCATTTTTTTAAGTTTAGTTGAAGTTAAAAAATGGATGAACGAATATTCTCTTTTAAATGTTCTCTCGAGCTTAGTGTGAGAGGTTAGTGAACTCGATATCCTATAAAGAAATTTATCAAATGCTGCAGTTACTCGAGTTCAGGAATTGGGTAACGTTTACTGACGCCCTTGGCTGGTGGTCATGCACGGAACCGGTGTGGGGCATCAGGGGCCGCGCCAGAGTGGTCTCGCCCTCCATGTCCAGCTTTTGTAAAAACGTTAAGCTCTAATGCACGAGATAACCTTTTGACTATTATTTTACGAAGAAGCTCTTACTGTGTGACTCTAACGGTACTAGAGGACTGGTGCACTGATGGACTGCAGAAAATATAGTATGATATCAAATGGTTGAATTTTAAACCTGACAATTTCCAGAAGACAATTTCCTCCATTGACTGTCATGGTTACTGTATGTCTAATTCCGACTCCTGAGACCCTCTAAACTAGTCAAAAGTGCTCGTTTTGGCTCTCATCTGTGCGGTAATTTTGAACGGTAGGGTTGTGTTTGCGAGTGTGGTGCGGTAGGTGCTCACCATCATTTTTTATGTATGAGACGCAAGTTCTTCCTTTAAAAACAAATTTATATGCCTTCAGGTTAAGCATTTTATTCTAAAACATGTAGTTAGTTCTCAAAGTTAAAGTTGAACGTTAAAGTTGCGTGTTTAAAAGTTCCATTCGCCAATTTTGATGATTAGTGTGGTTAGCGCGGTGCCAGACGCACAGTATTCCAATGTCTTGCGTTCAGAGAGAGTAACGATACTTCTCCAGCGGAGAAAATATAAATGAATAATAATACCGCGCTAAAATTATTGAGCTGCAACTGAGGTGTCCCTGTAGTACTCAAATGCTTAAAATTCTGACTGAATAAGTGAAAATTATGCCTACGTAGAAAATCATACATTCGTTTTCAAGAGTCCGAATAAAATGTTTTACTTCGTTTCATGTTCCTCTCAGGAGGCACACGACAGGCAATAAGGTTCGATATATTTTTAAATCGTATGATATTGGGACTGGCAATCCTAGGGGTGGGGGAATGCTTGGTTACCTCAGCTGTAGATAGACCTTTGGGACTTCTATCTTTCAAGCCTATTTGTATCTTACCACGCGTGGGGCATTGCTGCTTTCCATTTTCACGACTTCTTTGCTGATTATTCTTTATCATTTTTCCTCTTCAATCTTAACTTGCTGTTGTATGCGCAAGGGATCCTGTGTGAGGGCCCACCTGTACGTAGATTCGCTTTTGCCTGCAGTCCGGGCTAAGCGATCCTTTCTTTTAGCTCTCTTGCGATCGCCTTTGATGTGGCTGAGGAGCCTTATACTGATTAACTAATAATAATGATAATTCATCTGATGTCTAATTTTCCTCAAGACAAGTGTGAATTTTTTACCATATCTTAATAGCTCTTCGCTGAGTGCATCAGTGTACCCTGCGTCTGAAATTCTACTCACAAAATCCCATCAGAGGCCATCGGATAGGCCATATGCAATAGGGTTAGGTTAGTTAGTTTTGTCTATCTTATGCTATGGGGACGACTCTGTTGAGTTACCTCAGCTTTAGCAAAGCCTTCGGGACTTCTATGTATCTCTAGTGCCTACTTTACTTATTTCTATTTTCATGCCTCCTTCTCTGATAATTCTTCGTCATTTTTTCCCCTTCCTTCTTAACTTGCTGTTTCTTAAGCGCAGGGGATCTTGTGTGGGAACACATCTGTGCTTAGATTCCCTGTTCTCCAAAGTCAATACTAAATTGTCCCTTCTCTTTCGGTGCGAGGTAGGCTTAGTTACTAAAGTACTGCTATCCTTACTACTGATAGTGGTACTACTACTGCTACTGGTGATAGTAGTACTACTACTGCTACTGCTGCTACTGGAGCTACTACTTACTCAATAAATCTCAATTCACGACACCTTTGTGAAAGTATGCGGCTCGTTGCTTTACGCGTTCGTGGGGCACGTTCTGGGTTATAAATAGACAATTGCCCCTCGTCGTCGCAGCAGAGTGTATCTGAGCTTTATCTCTTGAAAGGGCGTCGCTTGTGCAGATTTTCCCTTCCCCGCTCCTGTCAAGACAAGAGCTTTGTTTTGACTACAGGGGTGGAGTGCGGCCTCGGTCCTAAGTTGCAAGGGAGGCGTCGAGTTGGACTTGCAGCTCTCACTTTAGTTCTCTTTTGAAGATTGAATAAATGAAGTGTTAGTAATATTTGTCTCGAAAGAAAAAGAAACTTTACTGCAATATAGGTGTTATAAATACGGACATGAATTTCTAATAATAAAGAACTGCGAGCAATCCTTGGAAATTTTATAGAATATATACGTGCACTCTTTAGTTTTTATTGTTCCTGATTGTCCCCCCGTTGAAGAAAAAAGGCATTACCTTCCACAGAATACTGGGGACTCAAAAGCATCGCATTGGTACGCCTCAATACCTGCGCCTAGGCAGCAATGCTTGTAGCCGCCTTTTGGTTTGGTTGTAAGCATTATTTTCCATTTTGTTTCTCTTCAGAGAGTAAGGCCTTCGTACCGTGTGACCGTATTCTGCGTCTTCATGCGTGCCTGTGCGTGATTGTTATCCGACGGCATTAAACTAGGATGGAAACTCAATAATGGACCACTTGGCTGGTTCCTGTTCCCTACTCAATTATGTTCTATTAAAAGAAATAATGAATCTATTCTATTCCGTTACGAAGTGGACAAGTGAGATGCTAACATTTCGCGTGTTTGTGGTGCTCGTTGAATTGAATTTTGTTGGATTTAACTGTGACTATCGCAGGCCTGCAGCATAACGGGAATACGTACTGCCTGCGCCCAGAAAACAGCGAGGAGAATTACAGGCGTTAAACATTGTCTTACTGTTGTCAATTCCAACTCGAACTCGACGTAAGGGCTAAGTATCAGCGACTTTAGAGTTGGAAAGCGGCAAAGGCCATCGTTTGAGCCTGCAATTTTCATGCAATGAATGAATAAATTTATGCTTTCCTCGTCGTAAATTACCATTTCAAAGCATATCAAACATCGCTACAGTTTGCCTCCAAATATCCAATGTTAGCCTAAGGCTGTGAAGTTGTGTTCAAGAACACAAATAATACAAAGACGAGCACTTGGCGACCTGTGCCACCGTATCGAGTGAAGGCTTCTTGTGCGTGAGATACGACTCCGTCTGGCGGTGCCTTGCCTAGCTACAGAGAGACGTCCCTTGTCCTGGAGGAAGAGTAGAGGCACATCGTTGTGAATATGAAGAGAGAATATGCATCGTTGTGCACGTGTGTGCTGTGAAGTTCTCTTCATATACAGTGGCTGGCTCAAATAACTATTCATTACATACAAAATAATTTACATTTTCGCTATTACTCACAACCTCGCGCTTCTACATAGAGCTGCGGTCAACAAGTAGCAAAGTCTGAATTATGAAATTTTGAGACATCGTCCTTGTTCTCTTGGTATTTCTCCCACTGATTGTCATTTGGTCAAGCTTTTCGAACTTTTTTATTGCAATAAATCATTCTCAAATAAGGAAAGAAGAGTTGAAACATTCGAAGGAAATGTTCGAGAAGAAGATAAGTTCTTTCAAGTTGGAATATATGCTTTGGAAAAACGTTGGGCTAAGGTCATAGAGAAGGAAGAATCATGTTTTGCTAAAGGTAAACACTTCACGACATTTATTTTCTTTAATTTCCAAATGTACCATTTCATGTGAGACAACCTAATACCTGTTAAGACTCTCAATCCATTTTTGGAAGAGTATCTGAAAGTTTCCCGCACACACTTTAATTTTCTAGCGTTGCAGCTAATAACCTTGGCACGCTTGTCTAATCGAGTTTTAAACTAAAACTTCTGACATTGTAGCGAGAAAATCTTGTGGGGTACATACGCTGTGTGTTGGAAGATAAGTTGCGTGGGAAGAGATTTAATTTTCGACATAATGAACTAAAATATGGTGTCTGAGTTTTATGCCAATTTTGTGTAGGGGGTAAAACTTGTCATCCCCGTGCGAAATAGTCTAATTTCTTCCAAAAATTTGATGGTTTCAATGTATCGTAATTAATAGAGTGAAAAGTAACATTTATAAACTCTCTGACAATGAAAAACTGTTCAATTGATAAACCCCCTGTAATTGATTGATATTTTCTGCATTCAATGGCCTTATGTATGAATTACACATAAAATTTCTGAAAATACCTAATGGAAACAGTCTCTTAATTTTTTGAGTTTCGCCTAACAGCAACACTTCATAAAGCTTGCCTAATTTGCGCATGCTGTGCCGTAGCTGGAAAAATAAAGCAGTCCTGCACCTGAAACAAGCATCAAAATTGAGGGTACAAAGTTTGGCAGATACATGAGAACAGCAATCGAAACGTCTTGTTTCCTTACCATTTGAAGTTTTTAGTTGTTGCAGTAATTATTTTTTAACGTGCACGTGATAACGAAAATGATAACGAAAATCGGACATCATTTTGAATGTAACTTTTGGGATTAGCGCAAAAATTAGTTGATGACGTTATTCGTGGGCCCTCTGTTAATACGTGGATTATTTATCTCCATTTCAGTGGATATGTGATAACTTGGCCCCGCAAGTGGTCGGCCGGACAGCGGGCCCAGATCTGCATGGCCCTCGACGCCCCCGCGGGCCCAGAGGACGAGATCTCCATTGAGGTAGTGAAGGGCAGAGGCTCCTACGGTGGGGGCCCCTTCGGCTTTTCAGTACCTGACGAACCCAACAAAGAGGAAGAGGTTCTGATTCCGAAAAAACTACTTCGGCCTCATGGAGGTGAGTTCATGTAGGAAGTTACGCACGACATGCAATGCTTCATATTACGCACAGATAAGTAAATACGCGTATAAAGTTTATGAATACTACGTTCTTTGTCTCCTAGGAAAAGGCTTGAGTGCACGGGATTGTGGTTGTTCTAGTGGGGAATTGTGATGGATTGGGTAGCGTCATCACATTTCCTTTCGGGGAGGAGATGGTGTGGGCGGCAGGGCTGAGTGCGAGAGGCTGTGAAGGGGTCTGTGAGAGTCGTGCACGCCAGAGGCACCTCACAGGGTGTTCGTCGCCCCGTGGGTAGCCAAGTTTATCTTCATCTGGAAGTTTAACATTCGATAGAATAAATGAAAAAAATACTGTACTCTAAATTATATGGCAGAATTCTACTGCTAGGCTGTGAGCTGAGAAGACGTTGCAAAAGCATTGTTCATTCATTTACCAGTGGGAGCTTGGCAATAAAATACATGAACTGCTTGCTTGAATTGTGGTCAGTTCTCCTGGAAGGAGAGTTTGTGCCCTCAGCAAAATACCAAGTTAACCCCAACGCAGTCTTTGAACGACGTTCTTCAATTTTAGTAGTGGTAAAATGAGAACCTTAAATGGCCTTGTGGTCTTACCCTTTTAAAGCGATGATCATCGATTCCCATTAGTTAACTCCTTCGTTTGGTGAGCGTGGCCATTCATCGTGTTGAAGTACAGCCTTATGTGCTGAAAAGCGCTTATTAGTGAACTTTGGTAGCCTTCATATTCTAGAGGTTGTGTATCAACTACCTTAAATTCTAGTGACCAATTCACTGTGCTTCGATGTTGCTATCAAACAACATCATGGTTCTTTCTATTAGCTTCTTCTCTGAGTTCGAGCATTTTGTCGTTTCGATATTCCTACTTCTTTTTCTCAAAGAGCAGAAGGTACAGAACGTGGCTTAGGGAGGAGGTCACTGGACTCCGAACAGAGCTGCCATTGCTTGAGTTGCTTGCTGCCAAGGTCTGCCGTAGCTGAGGTGCAGCATCGCAATCTTAGCCACTTTCATTGTTTTCTATAATTTGACGATAAACATCTAGCTTCCTTGTAGTGTAGTGGAGTCGTGGCAATTTGAGAAGACTTGATCGGGATACTATGGTAGATAACTGCAGCTTTGATTAAAATCCAATAGTATTCAAGATGACTCTTTGTTAAGTTACCGTAGCTTTAGTTAAGCCTTCGGGACTTCTATTTTTTCGTGCCCACTTTGCTTCTTTCTATTTTCGTGCCTTCTTCTCTTATTATTCTTTATATTTTCTTCTTCAGCTATCTTATCGTGCTGTTTCTATGCTCGGGGAATCTTGTGTGGGAACACACTTGTGCATTGATTCCACGTTTTTAAAGTGAGTACTGAACGGTCCTATGCTTCGCTATTTTTGAGTCTCATTTCTTATGGGTGGTGAAGTTCACACTAACTTGTAATCTGATATAATCATTTAAGATGATTTTTCTCGTAAGTTTCACTATGAATCCTAAATTGCAATACTTCCTGATCGGAAGCTGTACATTCTAGATGCAGCATACGCTATTACTCTCCGTTCAGTGTCTCGTGCGTTGGTCGTGTGTACAAGGCACTCGACATTCGCAGTTCAGTCTGCCCAATAACAACCAGGCATACTTGACATTGCCTTTACAACTTTCTCTGTGTTCCCCCACTACTTCCCACGCTGGCGACCAGAAGAGTCAGCGTGGCCCTGCTGGGACGAATGCAATACGTCAGTGGAGTCTGAGCATATTTATTTGAAATGAGAGATTGGATTTGAAGTGACGGAGAGATGGACGTCATTTGTTTCTTAATAATTGGCTTCCAATACTGCTAGAATTTAATAGGAAAAGATTCCGAGACTGTTGTTAAAAATTGCTAACCTGGACGGGCCCTTAACGTAATTATTTGGCCATCGTATTGATGCATGCATTGTTAATGTGAAGGATTGAAATTTTGAAACTTCCCGTACAATACTTTACGTAGCAGTCGATTAGGTGCGTCGGTACACACACAAACTCTCATTACGCACGACGGCCGGCTGCTGCCGAATTGAAATTATGAAGCATCATTGGTGTTTGTAAAACAAATATATCATTATCACTTCGGCAACAAATCTTACGCGCTGAAAATGCTGCAAAAAGAATACTTAAAAAAGCCATTAGAATGATACAATACGTAGCCATTGCGGGCCCCCAGTGCTCGTAGCCATTGCGGGCCCCCAGCGCTCGTAGCCATTGCGGGCCCCCAGTGCTCGTAGCCATTGCGGGCCC
>VOMN01128038.1:0-28879 GCA_014899125.1 Orchestia grillus
AGCAGCTGTACAGCATGGTATGAAGCAGCTGTACAGCATGGTAATAAGCAACTGTGCATCATGGTATGAAGCAGCTGTGCATCATGGTACGGTTCAGCTATGCACCATAGTATGGTGCAGCTGTACAGCATGGTATGATGCAGCTGTGCAGCAGGGTACGGTGCAGCTGTACAGCATGGTATGAAGCAGCTGTGCATCATGGTGTGGTGCAGCTGTGCAGCAAGGTATGGTGCAGCTGTGCAGCACGGTATGATGCAGCTGTGCAGCAAGGTATGGTGCAGCTGTGCAGCATGGTATGATGCAGCTGTGCAGCATGGTGTACTGCAGCTGTACAACATTCACGTTGGCAGTTTAATATACCATAAGTAATATGCACTCGGAAAATTGCAAATAAATAATTAGACTTAGGAACAACATCAGTCGATTCAAATTAATTATGAGGTTCCTAGGTCGACCTCTATACAAGATGCAGGAACAGAGAGGACTCTCTACTAAGGCTACATTGATGCTTCCAAAACCTTCGGTAGGAAACTGAAGAAGTGACTTATAGGTAAGACATTCCTGGTAAAACAAGTATTTCAAGATCACATTCGAGCATGTACGTACACCTATTACATGTATGGATATACGTTTATAGATATCCACGTACCCACTCATAGACATAAATACATTTATTCCCTTACTTACTGCTTGAGGACTATTCTTAGGTGGGTTACAAGATTAGTTTTAATTACTTTACAGGATGAGTTATAATATACAAGTGCATTTAGGGTCTATAACCAGCATGGGCAGCAATATCACTCTAACTTTCAGGCTTATGCTTAATACAGACGTGGACGCTTAGGCAGATGAGCTGTGCTAAGTTTAGAATATAATTAGTACGGGGGAAACCAGACTAAGTTGTGAAACTTGGACGGCACCTAAACTGAGGATATAAAATTTGTGGAGAAGCTTTAAGTTTGGGGTAAATTTGCTAGGCCTACGAGGCGGTGTCGAAGGGTATCCATTGAGCAGCGCTGCGACCGGTATACTTTGCTGGGGGGAATATATGTATAGCTGCTCAGTTCGAATTCTGAGCCGACCAATCGATAAATACATGAAATAATTGATGAAAACACTTGGGAGACTGAAAATTATAAATTTATAAATATGGATGCTCCTGGAAAAAGTTAGACTTCGTAAATGCTAAATGTATAACTGTCTTTATGTAGTTGGGGTAACGCGAGTTATTTGTGGGGGTGACGCGAAATATTTGTGTTTAGTATTAAATTTATATCAAGCATACACCGCAAGGATCCCTCCATGTGCACTATGAGTGTGGGGTGAAAACTGATTTAATCGACAGTGTGAGCGGCGTGTTGCAGGTTAAGTGTTAGTTGTTCATCATTTCTATGCACTGTTGCGGGAAAAAATTGATTTTGGTTTCTATTAATGCACTGAATTGGAAAGTTCGGCATTTGTAATAAGTACGAGTGGGAAGTAATTCATTTCAGTTGATGTATTACAGCGTTCTTGTCATCATGTTCTAAGGGATAACTTAGCGTCGAGACACCGCATAATATTCGAGGGTAGAATACCGATTAGACAAAAAATTCACAGGTTCTAGAGTTTTGAAACAGTTTTGAGAACTTCATATAAATTCAAGCTAGAAAGAAACTGACCCTGTCCGTACGCCTGCCGTGATGGCAGTGCCGCAACGTACGATAACTTGTGAAGTTTTGCATGCAAAATGGACGTTTGGTTTGCAGTCCCGGCTGATCGGACAGAGGTGGACTGATCGGCCCTAAAAATGGGAGTAAAAAGTCAACCCTCGCTGGAGTGGATATTATCTAATGATAAACAGGAGGCCCGTGGTCCAGTTTTTCATGTGGATGTGTACCGCTTGCCTAGCTTTATAAAGAAATTATTTATGCCCTAATGAAAACATCTTTTCTCGTTATTTAGGCGCTCATTGCGGGCCAGATCAAAGGGATATCTTCTGTCGACTGATTCAAAATTTGCGATTATAGCGATATCTCCCAGTGGTCGAAAATTGTGCTCAGGGATATGTAATTTTTATTGTGATAAGCCCCATTTGGAGTTACTGAATGTAAAATTCACGGATACCTCGAGGTTAGATCTACCTGACAGTCATGATTTCTCTACTAAATTTATTTGTATTTGATCAGAGATACTACTGCTTTTGGGAGCACCATTTTAAGCTGAATGAATTTTTTCGATTTCTTACGTCCTTTTTATGCCAAACTTAGCACGGCAGGAGAAATAAAACACCTCCTTCAATCTCTTTCAATTCGATCCTCAACGTAAAACTTCCTCCAAAAACAAACGCCGCAGCCCACGCCATCAAGCAGTTCAGGTTTTCCTGGAGCTCTTGTGCAGACATGAAACTGTCACAGCGAGCTGCCTGCCAGAGACAGTCGTCGAGGGCCGCATTTGAGATTCAAATAGAAGCAGAAACACGAAAAAACTCCGAGGAGCTCCCAGTAATTCTGAATTCGTCTCGCTGTCCCACTTTCTCTCCTGAAATTATTGGCAGGGCAAGGACGCGTCCTGGAGCTCTCAACGGCCTAATTATGTTGAAGAGGGCTCGTGTTGACGTCTGCTAGTGGCAGGACTCTTGCATCGCCTCTGCGTTATCAACAATCTTTGCATCATCAGCCATCTTTGCATCAGCAGCCATCTTTGCATCAGCAGCCATCTTTGCATCAGCAGCCATCTTTGCATCATCAGCCATCTTTGCATCATCAGCCATTTTTGTAGACATCTGCACCGTCAGCCATATTTGGAGACATTTGCATCATCAGAAATTTTTACAGACATTTGCATCATCAGCCATCTTTGCAGACATTTACATCATCAGCCATCTATGCAGACATTTGCATCATCAGCCATTTTTAGACATTTGCATCATCAGCCATCTATGCAGACATTTGCATCATCAGCCATTTTTACAGATATTTGCATCATTAGCCATTTATGCAGACGTTTGCATCATCAGCCATTTATGCACAGGTTTGCATCATCAGCAATTTATGCCGACATTTGCATCATTAATCATCTCGGGTCCGTCGGCTCCCACGTGACGACAGAAGATGTGACGTTATCAGAAGGGTACTGAGAGTGTTGATGCACCATCACAGTACGATTTCGTTCGCCAAAACAGGCGTTTTTGCACGTGCGTTTGGGCAGCATCATTGGTGCCACGTCAATGAACAAGAATGACCGTAATGCCGCCGCCGCAGTCGGGCGGTGACGAGGCTCATCGGGTCTGGGGGCGTCATTCCGGCCAGCCGCACTCACGGCCTGCGCGAAATCGCACGGACGTGCGCGGGACATTGACGACGTCGGCCTATCTTGCCTTTAGGAACTTTATTTCGACGTCGGCCTAATTCGTCTTTAGGAACTTTAACACGACGTCGGCTCAACTCGTCTTTATGAACTTTATTTCGACGTAGGCCTAACACGCCTCCATGAACTTGATTTCGACGTCGGCCTAATTCGGCGTAATTTGCAGCGCGTAATTGTACTCAAGGGCTATACAGGTGTGGCAATTGTACTCAAGGGCCATGCAGGTGTGGCAATTGTACTCAAGGGCCATACAGGTGTGGCAATTGTACTCAAGGGCCATACCGGTGTAGCGATTGTACTCAAGGGCCATACAGGTGTGGCAATTGTACTTATGGTTCGTATAGGTGTTGCAACTGTGATGATCGTGGAGATTATGAAGATTGTGGAGACTGGAGATTGTAGAGATGGTGGAGATTGTGGTGGAGGTTGTGGAGGTGACGGAGATGGTAGAGATGGTGGAGATGGTAAAAATGGTAGAGATGGTAGAGAAGGTGGAGATGGCAGAGAAGGTGGAGATGGTAGAGAAGGTGGAGATGGTAGTGAAGGTAGAGATGGTAGAGAAGGTGGAGATGGTAGAGAAGGTGGAGATGGTAAAGAAGGTGGAGATGGTAGAAAAGGTGGAGATGGTAGAAAAGGTGGAGATGGTGGAGATGATAGAAGTGGCAGAGGTGGCAGAGATGGCGGTGATTGCGGGGATTGTAGGGATGGTGGAGATTGTGGAGATCGTGGAAATCGTAGACACCGTGAAGATTTACCACGAAAATCTACCTTCAAGGTCCTGAAGTTCATGCAGATCTATGTAACCTGGAACGAGGATTTGTGCAATCATCTCAACAAGAATCGAAACAAAAAAAAATCATCTCAATATACGGACACAAAGGTCCGAAAGCTGGTATTCGTGTGCTCCCAGGGGCGATAGCCTATTATCACGGCCTGGCATTCTCTTGAATCGCGGCTCATTGTTCGGTGTAAGAAATGCCGTTATTTCCGGGGCGATAGTTTTGGCTGAGGTTGATTTAGGGCGTGTTGTGGACGGCCTGTGAACACGCGAGGGCGTGCATGCAAGCACGGCCGGGCAGCTGCACCTCACGCACGTAGTGTGTGCGTGAGTGGGTGGTGCATGCAGGCACGGCTGGGCAGTTGCCACTCATGCACGTAGTGTGTGCGTGAGTGAGTGGTGCATGCAGGCACGGCTGAGCAGCTGCCACTCACGCACGTAGTGCGTGCGTGAGTGAGTGGTGCATGAAGGCACGGCCGTGAAAGTGCGTGACCGTGTTGATGCGAAGCTTTCACTATTTTAAATGAAGTGACTCGTAGAGAGTAGCTCGATTGTCGTGAACGCTGTGGAGAAACGGAACGCTTCGTTGAAGGGATTTTTTCCTTGTAATAATCTGAGATGTTAACTTTTGTGGGAGCAGACTGGCTGTGTATATTGGTGGCACAGTAGCAATATTTGCTCTAGTTGTAATATCGCTGAGATATTTGCTGCACTGGTCAAACGGCAGAAATTTTTGCTGCATGTTTAATGTCGTAGTAATGTTTACAGCATGAGTAATATCACAATAACATTTGCTGCCTTGGAAACATCGTAGCATTTGTTGCGCTGGGATATCACAGTGATATTAGCTGCATCGATGCAACATTGCTCTAACATTACTGTACTTGGATTACCATGTGAAAATTTGTGCTTGTACTTATACATATGCTCGAAGCCAACTCACGATCAATGCGAGTTACTTTCATCATCAATGAATATTTTCGCTTAAAATTAGATTTTCTAGAACGAAGGGTAAAACAAGTTCAAAAAGAAAACATTGTGAGCACTATATCAGCGTACGACATTAACTCGTATTGTTAATCTGAAAATAGTTCAGATTGCCGAAATATCCCCGAGCTGCTCTTATGTATTCCGTTTTTTTTTGCACCAAACAATATGACTGTAAATGTTGCTGGGGCTACTGATGCTTCAGGTGAGTAACCGCCGCATCATCTCGACTGACTTTCTGCCCGTAAATGACGGAGTGCTGTAGAGGCCCACTCGTTTCTTGTGGTTTTGGTTTCCTGTGATTTCCAATTTTCCCGTGATTTCCTAATTTCCTGTGATTTCCCAGGTTCCTGTGATTTCCCAGTTTCCTGTGATTTCCCAGTTTCCTGTGATTTCCCAGTTTCTTGTGATTTCCCAGTTTCCTGTGATTTCCCTGTTTCCTGTGATTTCCCAGTTACCTGTGATTTCCCAGTTTCTTGTGATTTCCCAGTTTCTTGTGATTTCCCAGTTTCCTGTGATTTCCCCAGTTTCCTGTGATTTCCCCAGTTTCCAGTCATTTCTCAGTTTCCAGTAATTTTTCAGTTGCCTGTGATTTCCCAGTTTCATGTGATTTCCCAGTTTCATGTGATTTCCCAGTTTCCTGTAAAATCCCAATTTCATGCAATATCCCAATTTCATGTAATATCCCAGTTTCATGTAATTTTCCAGTTTCTTGTGATTTCCCAGTTTTCTGTGATTTCCCAGTTTCCAGTAATTTTCCAGTTTCTTGTGATTTACATTTACCTATAATATCCCAGTTTCATGTAATTTCCCAGTTTCCTGTGATTTTCTCTCCCTCCCAATCAGAAGTAAAGGATGCTCGCTCAAAATAAGGTTTTCAACGTTACTATTATACGAAACATTACTTCGCTGACGTAATAACTCGCTCCCAGTATTCCCGTGCTTCAAGATGCTCTCTTCAGCAGCTTTACTTAGAACTAAAACTTTCTAAGAACGAAGGGACCATTTTTATCCCTGTGCCTTTGTGTTGACTTTACAGAAATACGCCGGTCACAGGATAAAAATCGAGATTTTGTTCTCCTCCTGCCTCTGTTCTTGCGGCAGCGTGAGTGATGAAGCGTCTTAAGTGCAAACTGCTCTTGCGTACAGTCCATAGCTGGTGACCTAGCACCCTGTGTGAGGGTACAGTCGACAGCTGGTGACCTGGCACCCTGTGTGAGGGTACAGTCCGCAGCTGGTGACCTGGCACCCTGTGTGAGGGTACAGTCCGCAGCTGGGGACCTGGCACCCTGTGTGAGGGTACAGTTTACAGCTGGTGACATGGCACCCTGTGTGAGGGTACAGTTTACAGCTGGTGACCTGGCACCCTGTGTGAGGGTACAGTTTACAGCTGGTGACCTGGCACCAAATGTAAGAGCACATTACGACGCTGGTTACCTGATGCAAGAGTGGGTGTTCATTCGTCTTGAGTTTGCGCATAGCTCACAGTGAAGGCCTCTATTACCCCGAGTGAAGGCAATGCAAGGAGAGAATTAACTGCTCTTAATTATCGGCTTCAGCGTTAATTTTTCCCTCGAGCTTCGCGCTTGGTTTCAAATTTACTCTCATAAAGTAAGATCCGGGCTTCGTACGTAGGTGGACTTCTCTCTTACTTTCATGTTCTGCTTTGCGTACGGCTTTGGTGTAGAGCTTTTGGAGACGCGGTATACTTCATGCAACTCGAGCCAAGGTCTCCAGAGCGGCCGGCACGCTGCATTCAGTTATCATTGTTGAGACGCGCTCCCCTCAAGCCACACCAGTCCCCACAAGCCACATCAGTCCTGACAAGCCAAAACCAGTCCCCACAAGCCATATCAGTCCATGCAAGCCACACCAGTCCTCACGAGCCACACCAGTCCCCACAAGCCACACCAGTCTCCACAAGCCACACCAGTCCCCTCAAGCCACACCAGTCCTCACAGGCCACACCAGTCCTCACAGGCCACACCAGTCCTCACAGGCCACACCAGTCCTCACAGGCCACACCAGTCCCCACAGGCCGCACCAGTCCCCTCAGGCCACAAGTTAGTGTTCCCGCTCTAAAGTCGTCCCCAATGAACTGTTCTGTTTAAACTTGATCTCACCCACAGCGACCCAGCGACCCCTCCACGCTCATCTCTAAGCTTTCTGACGACCTCGACATTTTTTTCGTAGTTTTTTTGCTCGTCAAATATTTATTTGCTAGGGTTGGGGAAGCAGACCTGCTGCACAATAACGATATTTTGGCCCAACTGATGACGAAATAATGGTTATAGCCAGTGACGCAAAATGCTCAAGATATGAACAGCAAAATATAGTTAGAGTCTTGCGGAATACAGCCATCTTCAATTTTTTTTGCTTCATTCCCTTATCTCGTCACTTCATGAGGGTGAATTTTTATCTTGAAACCCATGTTCATCGACACTTTTAAGTAAATGTCCTACTAAATTCAATGTGCTGTAAGTCTACTTGATGCGTGAACAAATACTGAATAAAAAATCCCGGAATACGCGGAGGGGAGCTGATCAATATAAACGTTAGGTACTTGAGTGAAAGTTTCGTATGAATAACTGTATTCTAACAATATATTTAGTGAAAATTTGAATGAAGTTGGCAGATTGAAAGCGATACGTTTTATTTTGTGTAATTTTTTCTCATGATTGACAATAGCCTCCGCATTTGCTCGTAATATTCTTGTTTTTTCCCCGCACTTTAAGTACAATTATAGCAAGTACGCCTTTTGGGGCATTTAGTGGAACAAACATTCATTAGAAGTTTAATTTCAAAGTTATCAATCCGGACTTTTAATTTTAAGAAAATGAAATTTCATGTATGCCTGCTAATTGAATTCTTAAAGATGATGGATTTGAACGTAGATGTAATTTCAGCAATGCCACAAATTCTGTATTTGAACGAGTAGGGGCGAAATACGTTTCGACCACAAAGGATCTCAGTAGTGCGTTTAAAAGTCCTGTTTGAATTCGAAACCGAACACTTCAGGTGTTTTTTTTTGCAACGAAATCACTGAGCTGCAGAAAAAAGCGTCTATGAGTTTACGTTCGATAATTATCATTAAAAATCCTCGATATTCCTACATATTCCTACATATTCCTACATATTCATACATATTCCTACATATTCATACATATTCCTACATATTCCTACATATTCCTACATATTCCTACATATTCCTACATATTCCTACATATTCCTACAAATTCCTACATATTGCTACATATTGCTACATATTGCTACATATTGCTACATATTCCTACATATTGCTACATATTCCTACATATTCCTACAAATTCCTACATATTCCTACATAGATGCCCGCTACGTAATACCCGCTGTGTGCGTCATAACGCTGAGCGACAATATTTCACAGATGTGTTCTTGGGTTGGAACTAGCCATTCCAATTTCATACAACTTAACAAAATAAAAAGACTTTAAACCTAAGCCTTTGTTTCGGCGGGAAGGTCAATCAATATTCAAATGTTCCCCGGCTTACTACATATAATAACAGCTATAAATAAGACACAAGTACAATCGAACAGTGAAGTTTCGTTGAAATGACGGGTATTTTCCACTATTACACCTTGCATTAAGTTAGGAAGTGGAACTTACTTGCCAGGAACAGAAAGCGAGCGCGATTACATGCTGTATTATTATTATTATTAATTATCACTTTATGTGGGCGGTCCTTCTAAAGCGAGTGCCCTACAATTCGTCCGTGGAAGCGACTACTGTCTCTAAATAATCCGTAAAAGTGTCCACCACCAGAAAAGAGGGGGGGGGGAAGGGAAGATAAATGAGGAAGGGTATAATCACTAACTGTAGCTGTAATCACAGCTCGTGTCCGTTGCCCTTGTATAATCACTGCACGGCCCCGCAGTTTGTCACGATCTCCGTGTACCATGAGTGCTGTGTTGTGGATAGATGACTCGCCGTAAATGGGGGCTTCTCGGGAAAATTCTCGATGTACAGCGATAACTGTAGTCCGAAAAGATCGTTTATTTACCCAAGACAATTGAGTACGCGGCCTGAAACTCCACGGTTCATTGTGTTCCGAGTGCTGAAGCATTCAAGATGGTCTCTGGCGGGGTGCGCAGGCACGACGGGACCTAAGGATCTCCTGACATGAATAATAGTGCAGGCTTTTGTAGTCATACGATGGATTTTAATTACAAGCCTACTGTTAAATTTACTCGTTAGTTTGTCTTGTTATTCTAACTGGAGGAGCAGCGTGTACAGATCCCCACGCGAGTGAAGAGTTTTTCAATTCGTGATATTTTCCTTCTCTTTATTGATGGTTCTGTAATAGAGAATGCCTTATAATGGTTCAGTGCCTCGAATTTATAGTTTATGTATCTGATGGTTTCCATTGTTGTTTAACTACATATTTCGTGAACAGTAAGAGTTTCGTCTACCTCTGATGATCATAAATCTATAGAACGGCTTTTTTTGATTGGGTATAGTAAACTTCTGCAAGGCGCTGTAGGTAAAGTACCGTTATGGGAAACTTATTCATACATAATCAGTTTTTTATTTAACATACCTCCATTAAATTAGTAAAGTTGATTTTAACGGAATAACTTTATACATTGACTAAAACTACACGTGTCAAACAAAGATACTACTGGCATAAATAAACACACGTGTAAAATATAGTTCCAATATTTAAGAGTAAAAAAAAACGTTCGTGCAGAAGAGGAAATAATATTTCAGTTATTGTATTATTGATAACACAATCATCAATCGTTTCACGAGCAACAAGCCTTTGTTTGTAATTCGGAATTCATAATTTACAGAATATAATTGTGATTTGGTTTCATTGTTCGCATGGGTAATACAAATGCGGATATTTTGTTTGAGTTCTTGATTGATTTTGCAATTTCGTATAACGCCCCAAATTCTCAGTATATTTAGCGTGGCGAATCAATTAACACAATTAAACCGGCACCGTTTTAGTGTAGTGACATTATTTGCGCGTAGCCGCGTTTTCAAAGAATTTGCTGTGTAATTAGGATCATTATCTAGTTTGAAGATCCAATTCTAAAGAAGCTCACTCATTTCAACCGCAACGAACTCATTCGTCTTTAAAATAGTCGTGTACGTTTCGGTGTTCATTCCACCGTCTATTCCTGCCAAATTTACAGTATCTTTTCTCAGAAACATTTCCAAATCAGAGGACTGGAACCACCAAATTTCATTCCTGGAATGGTGTTCTTTGATTTGTAGGTTTTTGCGTCATGCATGATTTATTGGATCAGGTCGAAATCACGAAAGCTTAGTTTCATCCGTCCACGAAACTTTGTTCTAGAGTTATTTTTCTTAATTATTAAGTTCACGAACGAAGTCTACCGGAAATTTGTGAGCCTTTTTAATAGCCGGTCGGGTTTTCCTTGATGAATGCGACTTCAGGTAGTAATTATTGTGAAATGAACTACTTATAGTTATCTAATCAAACTGATTCTTGTGTTATTTTTATGAGTCGCATTGCTTATTGTTAGTTCATTAAGATTGGTTCTTCACGAAAGTAAATCTTGTTTCTACATTTAACGAGTGAGCTTTGGATTTTGTTTAAATTGCTACGGGAATTTCCTTGAATATCTGAAAGAAATCTAGTGAGGAACACAAGATTTTCTCATGTTTTCTATATTAATTTTTTTATACCTCGCTGTGAATGAGGAAATATTAGTTACTAAAATATTTAAACTTTCTGACATTCACTGTGGCTTTGAAATTTTTTCCAAGTTCAGCTATAAGTTTTTATTGTGCACTTGATAGATCTTAACCTCTTGTCTCGACGGCAGCCTAACTCTACAAAACACTAATGTCAAATTTTCAGTCTGTGTTTTTTAGGTCTAAAATATCTGCTGCTGGCATTATTTAATTTCAAAGCTTAGAAGTAACAAAAAAAAAATTTAAGAGTCTTAAAAAGAAAAATGCACTCGCACGAATGCGTATTTATCTTGCTTGTAAATATTGAGGAATACATTTCGCCATGTACGGTACATGAATATCAGAGCATTCTTTATTTTTGGTGTTAATTTGATCATTACGCACCAGCACACAACCACGCCGTGCACTAGTCAAGGCAGGAATGGCGAGGCTCGGTCTATTTATTCATGAAATGGATGATAATTCCCTAGCGGAGACGGACGTGACCTTCCCTTCCGATGGTCTGTTGGGTACTGAGCTTGACACCAAACTTGACACCAAGCTTATATGCTAATAAATAATGAACAAATGAATGGAAATATAACAAATAGATGGAAAAGGGGTATTTACGGACGACTGTTTTTCGTAGAATTAGAGAGCAGCTTCTTTAATTTTTGGAAAATATAATGAATTAGATACAGTGTGCAAATGAAGTACACTGCCGTCTTTAGATTGCGTACAAGTATTTTGTACGTTGTGCCCGCGGTGCTTTGCGTACGGTGTACAGTGCACTAAGTAAATGTTATCTTATGGAAAAATGGCGTAAAACATCAGTTTGGATCATTCGATAAGAACGGACTTGGATGAAAGTTAATCTGAGTTATTTACAATTCATGTATAAAAATATACTGCAGGAATATCACGCAGAAAATATACCTCACAACAAGATGAACTTTACGAAATGACTGTGACTTATATTTTTTCTTATTGTGCACATGAATACAGACGCTATTGAAAAATATCAAGCGTCGCTCACCCAAATGTATATTTGTCGTGAAGGGCCCCATAGCAATTCATTCCTTCAATCATCCCACGTTAATTCATTCCTTCAATCATCCCACGTTAATTCATTCCTTCAATCATCCCACGTTAATTCATTCCTTCAATCATCCCACGTTAATTCATTCCTTCAATCATCCCACGTTAATTCATTCCTTCAATCATCCCACGTTAATTCATTNCCATCCCACGTCAATTCATTACTCAACCATCCCACGTCAATTCAATACTCAACCTTCCCACGTCAATTCATTACTCAACCCTCCCACGTTGCTTCGCGAGCAGCACAACCGGCTTGGCCAGGCAAAGAAGGCGGCTTCGAGAGCCCGACTCCGAGCAAGCAAGCTCCAGGAATCTCCTATTGCATTCTAAACGCGTCGGGACTCCTATTTACGCGACTTATATTAAAATATCAGACCTTCGTTTCATAAAAGCCGGGCGTTTTCTGCAGCCGTACTCTCGAGCGGGCTACGCCAGCCCCAAGATAAATAGTCGTGAAGGAACGGTGGAATGTGTGAATTTGAAGTTCCTTCGTTTAAGAACGCGTGAAATTTATGAGATGCAAGGCTGAAGATTTTAGCGAGAAATGATGCCATGTTCGAGCAGCGAAAACTTTTGTGCATTGGTTGAGACTGCCCTGACGTCTTTTGAGTATGTGAAAACGAGCATCTCTTGATCTTGGCTACTTACACGTGCGCTTCATCAGTGGGATACTGACTAGTACTCTGGCCATTACACCCTGTCCATCACTGTGATACTGACTACTACACTGACCATTACACCCTGTCCACCATCACTACGAAGTAATCCATAGAATGCACGTAGATCAGGCCAAGTGTCAACCAGCAGCGGCAGGTGGTAAGTAAAACAAGGCGCATCTCGCTGAGGGTCCTGCACCCCCCGGCAGAGGTGTCAAACCCGAGACAGATTAGCGAGACCCGACTGAGCCTCTGGCGCCCTGGAGACGTCTATTGAGGCTTCCGTCCCTGCTCTTATTGAGATTAATCGCAGCCAAATAAGTCGGTCGGGTCCCGGCTCAGCTGCGATGATTTATGAAAGTTCGATCGGCCACTTGCTGCACTTCTTTAGTGATGGATATCATGAAAATAAGATGTCTGTGTCCGTATCTTTGTATTCGGTTGGGTGAGGGTGTTGTCGGCGTATGCGCGTGTTGATTTGTGTATGGCTCTGGTCCTTGGGATTAATTGTGAAGTATTTTTTGGGTGTTCAGTAGCATTCAAAAATCTCAAGCATCCTTATCACCTTAATACAGCAGCGTCTGCAGAGTGTAGACGTGTACGTAGATATCTCATGCTCCTACCATCACGGAGCTCCTACCATCACGGAGCTCCTACCATTATGGAGCTCCTACCATCACGGAGCTCCTACCATTACGCAGCTCCTACTATCACGGAGCTCCTACCATCACGGAGCTTCTACCATTACGGAGCTCCTACTATCACGGAGCTCCTACTATCACGGAGCTCCTACCATTACGGAGCTTCTACCATTACGGAGCTCCTACCATTTCGGAGAACCCTCGTATGAACTTTTCAGAATCTCACGAACGTTTTCATTTTTATCTTATATCCAGGCCAAAAGGATATTTCGAAATTTTTGCATTTCGAAACTCTTTCTCGGAGTTTCCCCGAACACACATTTTAATATATTCGTTTCTGCATATATTGTCCATATTCGAGGCCAGAGTGTTCCAACTATTGCCTCAGTTCAAGTTAATTGATCTAATTCAAGATATATTTCTCGAGCTTTAATGGTTATTTAAATTTTATACGGTAGTACCGACGCTTTTGCGGCTTCATTTTAAATATTTTGACTTGAATTGAGGGTTTTTTAAATGCGTCTTGGAAAAATTGAGACGAGTTCTGACATGAATTTGTTTCAACATTTTTTTAGTCGCGAGAACAAAACTCTTCGTTCCAAGAACTGCTGGAATTGTGTTTTTGCATTCGTTTGTACCAGCCCCTTTCAAATCATTTGAATTTCAGATCGAGTCACTCAAGAATTCTTCTTTACTTCACGGACTATACATTCATCCGAACGGTTTGAAATTTTAGGTGGGCACCCTGAATGTGGTTGACTTGCTGTGGAATGATAAGACATGAACCGGCAAATCGAGTCCGGCAAAATGATTGAAATTGATATCTTAGCATTTATGATGCATACTATAACATATACAACTTACGTGACTGAAAAATTAATTCTCTGGCCTATTCTAGCAATACTTTAATTTGTGCTACATTGAAATTGGAGCGCTGAATGACGGCCTCCATCTAATGAAACACTCGGACGCTGACTGAGATTGGCATAAGTCTATTCAAAACGCCTACGTCATTCATCCCTCGTACGCCATTCTTGCATGCTCGAGAATTATTTATTTCTGCTTTAAAATAAATTTTGTGGGTGGGTTGAATACTTTGGAAGCGATAAGCTACTGGTTTTGTCGATTTTATATCGATGCTTTCTGATTTGTGTATTCTTACACCAATTTTGTTCTCAGCGTACAAAAATGCATCAAATGTTTATTTTACGATCGCTTCGCTGTTGTGTAAGCTATGGTGATAAACTTTGGACCACGTATCTGATATTTATTGCTTCTACTGTACATACCAGATACTGAACTCGTACGTATATTTACGTGTACGCTTAACCTTTATAGCTTGTAGGTTACTGTGTGACAAATACATACATGATTTGGGATTAGATATAGATACAGGTACGTATCATTGGATGTAAGAATATTTCCATGAAAATTTGTGTGTCTCGAGAGTCATTTATGTAACTGATTTGTTCATACTCTTGCACAAGATGTAGTGCAAACGTAGGTGGTTCGCACCACACATGATGTAGTGAAAACATAGGTGGATTTAAGGAAATAGATGGCTTTAACACTTTAAGTGCGGTTCTCCACACAGGTAAATTTCATGTTGGCAATTATTTCCGTTGCGGATGTAAAAATGAAGGATTTTGTTTTCACAAATTTGGTTAGGCTATTCATTTTCCTTCTAATCTAAACTAGCTTATTCAAATAATGAACACAAATTTCATGAACACTTACAAATTTGTATTCCTATGTGTTGGCCCTTTGGTTACGTTAGGTTAGGTTAGATGATCGCGTGACCACATGTGGACACGTCGCGCTTAAAGTGTTAAAGAAATATTATCGATACATAGATGGTTTTGAGGAAATGACAGTTTTAAGGAAATATACAGATGGTTTTAAGGAAATGGAATGGATATACACGTTGACCCTTGCAAATTCGTATAAAGTGGAGGAACAATGATAGAACATCCTAAAAATTAACTTTCCATTTTGATGATTTGAAGATGGTAAGATTTTGACTGAAGAAAGGTAATTGAAATAGAAGTTGGTGTTGAAACAAATTTTTATTTCGTATAAATTAATTCGAAAAACATGGAGCTTTCGGGTAAATTTTGATGGAAACCAACAGCCCATCATTTAAAACTTCAATTTACGAAATTACTTATTGCTTACATACGTTTCCTTTAGTTTGAAGGAAATCTACACAGCGATTATTCATAAAATTATTTACCTTCATAAGCTTTTCTGAGGATACTGCTTCCCCGCCTTCCTTACCGGCGCACCACAACGCCTCTTTGTTTTTGAACCGTCTCCCAGGGACGTGAGCCTGACTTGCTATTATTCCCAAAGATTCTCGAAGAAATTTAGATCAGGGGATTTTGGGGGCCAACTCAAGATAGCGACATTGTGGTCTCCGAGCCAATTCCTTTTCAAGATTGCAGTGTGAGTTGCAGCGTTATCTTACTGGAACCCAGCGTTATACTGGTGATCACTGGTTAAGATTAGAAGAAGACTTCGTTCGATGATCTCTGCATACTTCAATGCGTTTTGCCGTTTTTATATTTTCACGAAATTTGCTTTACCTTCAGGTAGAAAATGTTCCCCAAATCATCAGAGATCCTTCTCCAAAAGGCCGCTTGCTGATGACTTGTTCTTCCTTTCTTAAATCGTGCCGGCAGAACTGAAAACCGTCAGGCTCATCCAAATTAAAAATGTTTTCAGTTGAAAAAGAAACATTAGGATTCATTTTCGTAATTGCACTTCACTTTATCCTGACCCCCCCCCCACACCGCCTCCCCCCCTCTCGTCTTTTCTTGTGTAACTTCGACGGTGCAGGTATTTCCGCACATTTACGACGTTTTCTGATGAGTTTAAACTTTGTCCCGAGCTCCTGGGTGTTATGCTTAAATCTAAAGAGGCTTCTGGTTTCAAGGCTTAAAGCTTTTAAAAGTTTCTGGAGCTTTTCCTTTAGTAGAAACTTCATTTAGCAGCAGCCTCTGGCGGCTGGTTGGGATTATTTTCGGCGGACGTCCAGTTGATTTGTTAGACCCGTACGGTCCTGAATTTTGTTTGCAAATAGTTGCGAAAAAATTTTCTAGGCCTATGAATTTTCCTGGAAATAGCCGAACAGGAACATCTTTTGCCACTTGAAGCTTTTGACTTTTTCCTTTCAGCCAGCGCATTCCTGCTTCCCTTGTGAAAAATGTGACAGATTAAAATTTTTAGACGTCCCAAGAAGGCAGCACAGCTCAGCCCTACACAGCACTGGTGTCTGTCTTGTTTAGATCTATGACTTCGCTGTCACAGGTGGTGGTACGGGAATATGAATTTTTTGCATTGGGTGCTCTCTTTGTTTCCATTAAAATTCGCCCTAAAAAAGTGGTGCTGGTGTGTTTTTGTAGCTATTCTCAAGAAGTAACCAAATTAAAATTTTCTTTATACACTCACTTCTAGCTTAATTAGCTTCCTCTGATCAAATTCCCACTAATTCTTAATTTTGATTAGTCAAATCATGTGTTCATTTGTAAGGGGTTCCATCATTATTTTACCCAATTCATGAATGTTAGCTAGCAGATACTTAAATATTCGGTTCAGTGTCCGCAGATTTGTACTAAAATCAGAGACATTCAAATTTCAATGCTTTTAAAATACTTTTTCCTGCCACCTGCACGATAAACTTATTTCGTAAATAATGTGGTATTTCCTCAAGTTAGTCTACGGATATTACGTCGAAGATTTAACTATCTTTCGGTGAGTCAACCTACGTGTATATTTATTTTAAGGAAGGAAAAATGTGTGCTCATATCACCCATCCTTAAAAAATGGATTCAGTAATTTCTTTCATGCGTGTTCATGAGCATGAAATGTATTAACTGTATGTATGTCAGCAAGTGTACGCAAACGTCTGCCGTTATATGCAAGTACACTGCAAGAAAAAACACATTCTTAAATCCCGTTTGAAATATTTTCATGAACTCATTTTCTGATAACGGAAATATTTTTTTCCTGGATGGATAGTAGCTTCAATATGAATTCCTTCCTTCATATTGAAAGTATTAAATACGAGAAAACTAGGTTCAGTTTTCTAGATGCAACACTCGCCAACAGTTGAATGTGGGCCTTGATTTCCATCGCGGTTTTATCCCGACCTAATTATAAGTCCTCGGAGCATGATGACCGTTAGTTTCCCTAAATTAAGTCCGTAATGGGACGAATTAAAACTTTTATTGGTCGATTACTGTTCTCTAGGCTATGTGCTCGCGATTCCAAGTGCCCTCTCCAGAGTGAGAACAGTTTAGCTGCGGCCATTACTCGGAGTAATGAACTATCACTTTAAATTAAGAGGAGTTACTAGTCGTATGGTTACTAAATATGTCCCTTGAGATGTTCGCACGTATTGGACCGGGCCCTTTAATAACCGTTAGAAAATGAGCTGGAATTGTTCCGGTGGCTTACTGCGACCAGCCTGGCTGATATCTCTTGTTTTCAATGGAAACACAAGCTCTACTCGAGAAATCTGAGACTCGACAGAGGCCGTGGATCTGATGAGAATACATGGAGATGATATCGATAGATGTTGAGATTACGTAACCAATAGGTGTGGGATAAATTATATACATCGATGTTGATGCGCCTGCACTGTTTGTGTGCCTGAGTTGTTTATGTACCTGTGTCGCTTGTGTATTTGTGTTGTTTGTGTGCTTGTGTTGTTTGTGTGCCTGTGTTGTTTGTGTGCCTGTGTTGTTTGTGTGCCTGTGCTGTTTGTGTGCCTGTGTTGTTTGTGTGCCTGTGTTGTTTGTGTGCCTGTGTTGTTTGTGTGCTTGTGTTGTTTGTGTGCTTGTGTTGTTTGTGTGCTTGTGTTGTTTGTGTGCTTGTGTTGTTTGTGTGCTTGTGTTGTTTGTGTGCTTGTGTTGTTTGTGTGCTTGTGTTGTTTGTGTGCTTGTGTTGTTTGTGTGCTTGTGTTGTTTGTGTGCTTGTGTTGTTTGTGTGCTTGTGTTGTTTGTGTGCTTGTGTTGTTTGTGTGCTTGTGTTGTTTGTGTGCTTGTGTTGTTTGTGTGCTTGTGTTGTTTGTGTGCTTGTGTTGTTTGTGTGCTTGTGTTGTTTGTGTGCTTGTGTTGTTTGTGTGCTTGTGTTGTTTGTGTGCTTGTGTTGTTTGTGTGCTTGTGTTGTTTGTGTGCCTGTGTTGTTTGTGTGCCTGTGTTGTTTGTGTGCCTGTGTTGTTTGTGTGCCTGTGTTGTTTGTGTGCCTGTGTTGTTTGTGTGCTTGTGTTGTTTGTGTGCTTGTGTTGTTTGTGTGCTTGTGTTGTTTGTGTGCCTGTGCTGTTTGTGTGTCTGTGCTGTTTATGCGTTTGTGTGTTTGTGTGCTTAATTATTTGTGTATTTGTGTTGTTTGCGTGCTTGTGTTGTGCGCTTGTGTTGTTGGTGTGCTTGTGTTGTTGGTGTGCTTGTGTTGTTTGTGTGCTTGGGTTGTTGGTGTGCTTGTGTTGTTGGTGTGCTTGTGTTGTTTGCGTGCTTGGGTTGTTGGTGTGCTTGTGTTGTTGGTGTGCTTGTGTTGTTTGCGTGCTTGTGTTGTTTACGTGTTTGTGTTGTTTGCGTGCTTGTGTTGTTTACGTGTTTGTGTTGTTTGCGTGCTTGTGTTGTTTGGGTGCTTGTGTTTGCGTGCTTGTGTTGTTGGTGTGCTTGTGTTGTTCCCTTTAAAGTTTGCAGGCGGTGCCGGACCATAAAGGGACTCTGACATTCTGACGTTGGTGTTCAATCGAAGCAAGTGCCGTCTGCTTTTGATGCTGTGCATTCAATTTCAAAATCTAAATTTATTTCGTATCAGAAGTTTCAACTTATTTGACAGAATCATTCGTATCGATCACTAAGTGGAAAGTACAATCATGTGTATTACACACATGATTACACTTTTCACTGGTATGGAATACCGTGTGCAATGGAAGTGAAATTACACGGCCGATGAAAGTGAAATGATGTGTACAGTGAAAATACAATGGATGTGCAATTAATATGTATTTTATCCAGGTCAAATGTACATAGGTATACATATGTTTCTCTTTTTCCGCGAAATTTCAATAAAATGAGGTGGGCAGAAAAGTTACGCAAGTTAAGTGACTACGTATGACTCTATTACATCATGGAACGGTACATATATGCCTTAATTAAAGCTGCCATTGTACAAGGTGTACTACGTATAAGTAAGGTAAACTGATACACTAAACAAATCTGTAATATGTCCTCTTAAATATTCAGTTATCTTGCTTTCTCAACCAGTTGCAGGTCTATTGATTTTCTCGAGAAAGGATACCTTACTTATGGCCGCCCTGTACGTAGGCTGCAGCTGCAAAACAAACAGTTCTGCTTCCGATTCAGGACATTTGTGGGCACCGAGGAAAACAAACCTGAGTTGAAGGGAAGCACCCTAACACATGGTCTGCCACGGGATGGGGACGTGATGGGGACGTGATGGGAACGTGATGGGGACGTGATGGGGACGTGATGGGGACGTGATGGGGACGTGATGGTGACGTGATGGTGACGTGATGGTGACGTGATGGTGACGTGATGGTGACGTAATGGTGACGTAATGGTGACGTAATGGTGACATGATGGTGATGTGATGGTAACGTGATGGTAACGTGATGGTGACGTGATGGTGACGTGATGGTGACATGATGGTGATGTGATGGTGATGTGATGGTAACGTGATGGTAACGTGATGGTTATGTGATGTGTTCCGGTTCGCCAAAAGGGTTTTATTGACATTCTCAAATCAGAAAGATCCCCTATAGGGGCACAGGATTAGGCCATAGGCAAAAGGGCAAGGCTAGTTAGGTTTGTCCATCCTAGCTGATCGAGAAAGTGTTAATAATTGGAATTTCGAGAGGGTCTGTGAATCGTTTCAGCGTCTGACGTGTGTATGAAAGGGCTTTTTAATTTGCTTCGCTGTTGAACATTCCATGAAGCTGCGAGAGGCTGCGGCACGACGGGATGATATGGCAGGCATCGTGGCCTGAATGTGCGAGTGTTGGGAAGCATATTTGCCAACATTTCTCTTTGCCGCCAAAATTGTCGCTCGATTTTTCTGGCGCCGTTTTTCTTCCAAACAAAACAAAAATGAGCGTTCAATTTGCAGGCAATATTTTAAAAATCCCGGCGGTGAAAATTAGTTTTAAGACATCTCTTGGAATTGGCCGTAACAAACATGACTGCGAGGACTGGCCGTAACAAACATGACTGCGAGGACTGGCCGTAACAAACATGACTGCGAGGACTGGCCGTAACAAACATGACTGCGAGGACTGGCCGTAACAAACATGACTGCGAGTGCTGGCCGTAACAAACATGACTGCAGCTTGGTAGTAAAATAAATTCTACGAGAATTTTTCACTTCTGGGCGGCGGTGTTGGACGTAAAATTGAGCGCCTAAAGTTGTGAGAGGCTCGGAGTAGGAGTCATACGACGGTTAAAATGAATTGCACGAGCTCGCTGGAAATACCTGGAAATACCTGGAAATAGATGGAAATACCTGGAAACATCTGGAAATACCTGGAAATATCTGAAAATAGATGGAAAGTTTGTGAAAGTTTTTTGACATGGAATTGCGGGAATATTTTTAAAATGGCCTGAAAATGTTCTGCGTTCAGGGGGTTCCCAATCAGGAGAGCAGCACACCTGATCCCCAGCTTGCATTTCCCCGAGTTCCCCTGCGAGTCGCTGGAGAGCGAGCTGGGAAGTTGAGGCAATTGGAAATTTGACTCTGGGTAACCGGGATACGACGGAGGGAAATTTTGTTCAAAAATTGGTTTTGTGGTTGATTTTCTGAATTGAGTTTTTTAAAGTTTTCGATAAGGGATGATTAATTCTCTCTTTAATTGTTTTTTGATCCTATCGTTTGCTATTCTTGTGATTTACTCATATGTTGTTTCAAGTGCAGCATCTGGAACGTGGGTAAACATTGTTTACTCACTTAGACAGGATTTAAATTTTGTTCATAATTGGTTTTTATCTCGTACTGTTCACGAACAACACGTTATATATAAATTTGTTTTTCCGTTAAGTGCGTATGGTTTCGCTTCCGTGAATTACGCGTCTCTAAAAATAGACCTGGTATCCAAAACTTTGGTCCCTTAAAACAAGTGAAGCTAGCTCCATTAATATCTTCTTTCCAATATCGGACCCTGTTTGGAGGAAGTCTTTACTTCACCAGACTGCTGTTATTGTATATTATTTCAGAATTTTAAATTAGCTGATCTTCAATGACGCGTGTATCTCGTATGATGTATATTGATCAAAGTTATTACATAGAGTGATATAAATATTAATCTAAGCAATTTAGATAGTGATTTTTAAAGCACGTCAGGCATATCGGCATCTGCTAAATCATACATTGAAGATCGTGTATTGGCTTTAATCCAGCCTTTCTCGACAGTTGAGCTGTGGTGGTACATCTCCCTAGACAGGTGAGGAGTAGTAGTAGTAGTAGAAGCAGGTAATATAAAATTTTCTAAAGCTTCAGCAGCGTAGACGCATCGTGCCTCTGACAGTTCAGCCGTCAGTCTACCGTTCACACCAGCGCAGACAATTTCGTTCTTAAGGATAAACATGCAATAAAGTAAATAAAACAGATCAGTAGGAGTGGTATAAAACCATTATTAGAAACTGGCGTTTCAAAATAGGTGATACAAATAGATTTAATGATATTGATTTAACGATTGATTAACGATATTTGAATCCCCTCAAGGGGCATAGGATAGGCAGTAGGGTTAGGTTAGTTAGGTTTGCGTATCCTAAGCTATGGGGACGGGCGACCCTAGGGGAACACTGTTAGGTTACCTCAGCTTCAGCTAGGCCTTCGGGACTTATGTCTTTCGATTCCATTTAGCTTCTTTCTGTTTTCATGCCTTCCTCGCTGTTCATTTATTATATTTCCTTCCTCCTTCTGACCATGTCGTTTATATACGCTGGGGATTCTGGGTGGGAACACATTTTGTACATAGATTTTCCATTTTCTATAGTCGATATTACAGAGTGCCTCCTCATCGCTCTTTTTGAATCACATTTCATGCGGATAAGGAGCTTTGAGCTAACCAAAATAATTGAATTTAATCTAATTTGATCTGATCTGATCTAGTGATGTGCCGATTCTAAAATTTTGCTGATACCGATGCCGATTCTTTATTAATTATAATATTTATTGGCTTACCATATATTGTAAGCCTTCGGTATTTAAATACAAGTAAATTGTATTCGAAATGAATGTACGGCATTTGAACATTCTTAGAATTAGGCTTCCAGCTCCGAAAAATAAAGTTCTACCCCGTGAGTTAACATCGCGGTTGTACGATAAATGGAACGTTCTGTACAGTACAGTACCCACAGTACAGTACGCAGAGATCTGATGAGTGATTACCAAGTCTCTTGCTTTATTAAGATTTATATGAACTGAGGTGTCTAAGACTACTTCCCTTTATAGCATTGACATTTTTTCTCATCAAAGTGGCCCTAAACACGTTTCAGTATTATGGTAATTTAAAATCAATCACTCAAAGATCGCAGCTTCATGTCAAAAGTCACAACGTGTACAAAAGTTGAGACTTTTCATGAATGGCTCAGGAATTTGCTATATTTTATAAGGCAAGATCAATCGTAGAAAATTGAATACAAAAGTATAGTAGAAATTACTCGCCGTGGATAGTATAGAAGATAGGAGGGTGTGAGTGTGAGTGTCATCTGATGAATTCATCATGGGGATGTTGGAATATTTTGAAATCGTCTTCACAAGATAATAACTTCTACGTCCATGCATCAGAGATACTGTAATTTGTGTGTCTGCCTTTTCGTGATCGCTAAATTAACGCATGATTGTCTATATGGATCTTGATACTCAATAATGACTGCACTTAGAGAAAATGGCAACATTATTCACGGTAATGTGAAATGCAGCTCTGATGCGTGACGTATGGCAACAGCATAACTGCCCCAGCAGTGTTATCAGATACCAGAGAGCACTCGCAAGTAGCACATATGTGCAAGCTCCAAAAGTAGTCTATTGAGCCTTTTTTGTTGCCCGAACTTGAAAATTAATTTGTCAAAAATTCGTTTAATTAGAATCTACACGAGCTTACATACGCGTATGTGCTCGGGCTACATTTGACTGATATAGCACAGCTGATAGCACCTTAATGAACACGAACTGTTTCCCTCAATAGTAATGAACAGCATAAAAATGAATGAAAAATGTACATGTGGTTAGAAACGGGTGATAATAAACTTCAAATTGCGTGTAGGAAATCAGTTTCATTTTGCTACATAATAATTTAAATTTCGTGTGTAGTGAAAATCAGCGCAGAACCGGCAATTTTTACAGTGCGTCGATGTTGATGCCTATTCCTGCAAAAAGTGTAGATTCTTGCCGATTCTAAAGAATTGGTACATCTCTAATCTAATCTAACCGGTATTTGAATCAGTTTTAAAGTTCTGCAATCGATCATTACATGGGTGCTAAGGTTTATAAAGTCTCGCTGAACTTAGGAGGAGTAAAACTTTTCACTGCTTTGGGTTCCGAGAAATTACACTTCATACTTTATAATTATGACGTCATGAGCTCCGTTGAATGCGTCTAGACTTTACTTACTACGTGAAAAAAAAACAGAGCAGCCAAATTAGCTGAGGAAGAATTCAAAACCAGTTTTCTTAGAGTGTTTTATTGAAAAATACGTTACAGTTGATTGTGAATCACATGTGAGACCGGTCGGAGTACAAAATGGTGAAGGTAGAATTACTGGGGCACTCGAGAGCATCAGCCGCACTCCGCATCAGTCGTTGTCGTCATCGTAATATGAACTGAACCCTTAGCGTTAATGTCCATTGTTGCCATTCAAATGGAACAAACGAAAACCACCTCATTCAGAAACCGTCGTTATTTTTCAAGGAAATAACTATTCGTTTAACATTCGTTATGAAGCTAGCAGGCTCAGGAAGCCTTTCATTTGGGGAAGATTCTCCAAGGAAAGTTTTGGGGTTGGGACGATCGGAGAAAAATCCGATAAAAAGCCAGACATCGAAGAGGAAATCCAAGGCAAGAACAACTGGGAATGGTCTTACAAAATTCGGTTTCAAATTTGGTTCAGCCGTAAGATTCAAAAGGCAATGTTTCTTTACATTTTACAGACAATAACCTAATCTCAGAAAGCTAGCTGAACCTGAAGAAAAATATTTTTTTTCATAAATGAATGAATTATATGAGTTACATTTATTCTGAGCAGTTCTCTTGTATCATATTCGACCGAATTACATAAATATCTTAAATGGTACGAGCGAGCAGCAGATCAGGCCTTTGGTAGTTATACTAGCAGCGGTAATGGTAGGCGGCAGCAGTGATGGTAGGCGGCAGCGGTGATGGTAGGCGGCAGCGGTGATGGTAGGTGGCAGCGGTGATGGTAGGCGGCAGCGGTGGTGGTAGGCGGCAGTGGTGATGGTAGGTGGCAGCGGTGATGGTAGGCGGCAGTGGTGATGGTAGGCGGCAGTGGTGATGGTAGGTGGCAGCGGTTTATTCCCATGGACGGTGTTCACAAAGTAATGTTAATAATGAAGGCCATAAAAAACATATATACGCAAGGGTATAAAATTATTTACTATGAGCATGTTACAGTGGCATGATTAAAATTTAAGAAAAGGGAATTTTTTTATATGTATGACGTACCTCTTCCACGCAATAAGAAATCATTCCTCCCATCCAATAAAAAAATTTCGTACCGATTTTAGTGTTAAATTTTGTCAAGATTCTACTCGTCATCAGGAAGATCGCAAACTAACAAAGGGCGTCTGTGGTCATAACTTATGAAATTAAAAGTATAAAGCAGTAACATTTTCACTTGACAATCTGGAAGACTTATAGTCACTGGAATAACTGTTAGTAAGCATGCAGAATAATAAACTTATTTAATCAGAGTTAACTATTTTTAATTCCGATGTTGATTGTACCTCGTTTCATCCCCTCGCAGAAATGTTTTTTGTAGCCATCATTATTAGCATTATACCCATGAATGGTGTTCACATAGCAAACTGAGACCAGTAAGGGATGGAGTAAAACGTCACTTCACAAAATACTTTTTACAGACCTGAGTTATCTATAACAGTTACCGAGTGACCTTAATTCCTGGTTCGGTTAACCTGTTTGTGGGACGCCGCGTAGAGGAAGGGAAGATACTTCAAGGAAGCTGGGGGGAGTGTTGGGGGAGGTGGTGGGAGGTATGAAGGAGATGGTGGGAGGTATGAAGGAGATGGTGGGAGGTATGAAGGAGATGGTGGGAGGTATGAAGGAGATGGTGGGAGGTATGAAGGAGATGGTAGGAGGTATGAAGGAGATGGAGGGTATAGAGGGGATGGCTAAAATACTGTGAGGCGGTGGTGGTTGTGATAAAATTAACCATAAACGGGCCTGAGCATCATCATGGGAAATGTTTCAGTAGGCCACAATAGCGTGAGGAAAACAAGGCAAACTGAGTTAGCTGTAGAGACAGGGAAACTAGCTGTTTACGGTAAGGAGGTGAGTTCCCGCATAGGCGGCCCAACCGATGTCGGCAGCGGCCTACTGCCAAAATGCTGGGAGAGGCAACGGCTGCGACACCGGGCTAACCGACTGCCGCACGTGAGGTCAAATTGTCGTGTACTAATCGTATGCACTTGCGTGTACCATTTGTTTAATTCTGATGTGTCATTAATGTTCATGTATCTTTTGCACCATTCATAGAACGGCAGGGAGGCCATTGCAAGCATCCCTTGTTAAGTACGTTGATCCTGTATCGGCGAAGAGTCAGATAACTGAAGTCCTTTGCTGCGTGCCGCTTCTCCTACATTGGCCGGCCTCGAACCCTTTTGGTTACGGAGTGACGTGGCGATCTCGATTTAGAAATGCGTAATAGCAACTAATGGTCTGTCGCATTCCGGTGTCAGTCTCATGTCACTAATTATTCCAAAGAAACTTGGAGACAACTATCCCATGAAAGTACAACACGCACACGTACTTTCATCTGTTTTCTAGGTTTCTCCGTGGACTGGAAGTGCTATTAGCGTGCCAGCCCATGTACGGTGAAGTCATTCGACAACTGTTCTTTAAACCAATGGGCATTAGTGCCCACTTCACACCACGGGCTGGAGAGGGACTCGAAATTAAATAGCGGCGCTTTACAAACGTGGTAGCATCAATTAAAGGAAGGGTAATTACGTGCATGCCGCGTTTTAGGCTGGAGAAACGAAGGGGAAAGGGTGAAGATGGGGAGAAGGGGGCGGTTGCAAATACTTCATTTCATCTTCATGGTTAGCGTCAGGGTGAATCGTGGTATTATTATGCATAACCATGTTTGTAACTTGACACAATAAATTTTCCTGGCGCTAAAGTAACCTTATACGCAGCCATTCATCGCTGGATCTGTATTTTAGAGCACTACTAATTTTCATTTCTTTTGACGGTTCTAAATGAAGGGGCATGAACTGGCAACACAGACTTGTTTCTAATTTTGATACCTCATTTTTCGTTATCGTTAACTTATCTGAAAAATTCTTCACGCATGTTATGTTTTGTGTACGAGCATACAAGTCCGTGAACGCATCTGGAACTCCGTGGACAGATCTGGAGTTCCGAGGACACATTTGGAGCTGTGTGAACACATTTGGAGCTCCGTGAACACATTTGGAGCTCCGTGAACACATTTGAAGCTCCGTGAACACATCTGGAGCTCCGTGAACACATCTGGATCTTCGTGGACACATCTGGAGCTTCGTGGACACATCTGGAGCTTCGTGGACACATCTGGAGCTTCGTGGACACATCTGAAACTTTATGGACATATCTGGAGCTCCGTGAACGCATCTAATGAAAGGCAGCATTGAAAATATAGCCAGTGCTTGAGAAACCCGACGTTGTCCACATTCTTCCGCCTCATTTACAGCATTGCCATGCATCCTGGCCCACACAGCCTGAGGGTTCACGCTGGGATACGAGATTATTACACGATTGAGGTCCCGTAAATGCAGACACGCCTTAACTGGACTGTACACACGTGTTGGCAGCTGCGGGCTTTACAGCAGACAGGCTTCCGTGGATTTGTGTATTGAAAATAAACCACTCTGGTGACGTCACGGAGAAATGGGGAGAAATAGGGAAGAATGAGGATGAATATACAGAACGCAGGAATACAATTATCCTATTTGGAAGCATCTGTGTAAACAGATGGTAGCTACCACCATTACACAGAGCAGACGGTAGTTCCCACCGCCACACAGAGCAGACGGTAGTTCCCACCGTCACACAGAGCAGACGGTAGTTCCCACCGTCACACAGAGGAGACGGTAGTTCCCACCGTCACACAGAGTAGACGGTAGTTCCCACCGTCACACAGAGCAGACGGTAGCTACCACCGTCACACAGAACTCTCTCTTCTGCTGTCACTCAGCCCCTCCAGAGTGTCGCCAGCAGGTTTAGAAGCGCAGAAATTTGAAGTGTCAACTACACTTTGACCGCACGGCGACAGAGGAGAAGACTCGTGTTTCTGAGAAGCAGAACTTGTGTCTGCGAAGCTACTTGAGTAAGTTCTCGCACACACGCCACCCAGCGGGTCGTGAATGCGACTTTGATCTTGGGGACAGAAAATAAAGGGAGATGCAGAGACGTTGCGCGCGGGCTGCTGCGGGAACGGGTCTGGCGGTGCCGGCTCCGGAGGGGTCGACGAAGTCAACCTCCTGTCCAAAGCGCATAGTCCTTTCTCGTCGAATATAAACGAACGATTGGAGAATTGGGGGTGAGTGGGAGCCACCAGTGGAATTTCCAGGGCGCTTGGGGAGAAGCGCAGGGGGTCCGTTGCTGCGCTCGGCCTTTGGTTGGTGTTCCCATGGCAATCTGAAGGAGATAAAGCATAGGAAACTTTAATCGAAGGGTGCTCGAAGAACGATGGAAAGCGCTTTTGCACTAGCAAAATAAAAAATAGAACCGCAGATATAATACACGGTGCAGATTTTTGTTTTTGGGGCCCTCATGGTACAATACATGGGTGTAAGTTTAACTGGTACATTAACATCTCCATTGCATCCATTCTTATGGAGACTTACTTTACATGTGTCGCGTGAGCAAAAGGAGAGATGTATCGTTAAAAGTTTCCGCGGACTGTTAGCCATTCAGGCCCAAGAGAAAATAACGAAAATATAAAATATCGAACATCAAAAACCTAAAGTATTTGATATCGAAGTATCAAATACCAAAAATATCAAAGGTTTGCGGGCACCGTTAGCCATTCATGCTCAAGAAAAAATATCGATTCAAAAGATATTGCTCCAGCGAGTTGATTTAAGCCCTCCGTTTGTAAAACACTCTACGTCTCGATTTTTTTTCGACATGGAAAACAAGAAATTCTGAGACTATCTTGTTCTATAAGCAAGACCTCTTCCCCATTAGAGTTACTTGAAAACCTTAAACAAATTCGCAAAATAGCATAAAGATCTATCACTTCTAGAAAAGTTTAATTTATGATACTGCAGTGGAGACAAAGATAGATCATATTGGAAGAATAGTAGACACTGCATGACTAATTAGGGTAATCCCGGAGTTGTTGATCGTGTACTGGATCGCTTCGTCGTTGGTACCAGATCTGCATTGACAAACAAGGCAGGCATTTTGAACAATTCTT
>VOMN01128044.1:0-36032 GCA_014899125.1 Orchestia grillus
GTTTTTCAAATCTGCGCTGCAAGCAAGGTAGAATTGAGTTTCTATTTAAAATGTATTTTCATAGTTAGGTCTCGTATATGAATTAAATGTTACCCATTGCAAGTGTATCTGCTTGGCTCTAACTTACCAGGGTTACCTGTTATATGATGCTAAAGAAGGCGCGTAAACCATGACCTCAGTTTTTCGTGTTGCTGCTAACTCAGACTTGCCAGAGTCACCACGCACTCGTGCAACAGAAGGCGTCCCCTAGCCTGACATGCGGGCAGTTCGGAGCCCCTGCGGTGTGTCGGAGAAAAGGCCGCCTAGCTGTAAAGCCTGCGCGCAGTCGAGCTTCAGGTCACGGCCACTTCTGATGTTCCTTCAAAGAGGAATCGTACTACGCCTCGCCCTGCCCACACGTTTATGGCATACGCACCGGGCAGGGTAGTACGCCCTGCAGCATTTACGCTCGCTGTGGTTAACACTCTTTGTTTGAACTAAGTAAATCTTTGAACAACTTGCTGAATCGTACGATGTAATGCGTCATTTCAAACAGGTGAATACACACGTCTTCCGTTGGTCTTCTGTTGCCTCTAAGCCTCCATATAATTCACCAAGTGAGACCTAATTTAGACTACAGAGCGCACGGCAGCCATTGTAACTCATGAATGGCTGCATGACCTGTATGTTGTTAGCATATCAGTATCTCAACTTCGAGCGGGTAGCATAGCAGTCGTCCTTCTCAGAAGCGTAGCCGCACGGTACTCTCGACCTACGAGTGCGTCACAGGTGTTATTACCCGATATCAATGGAGGTTGTGTCAAATGTTTTAAGTTTACCAGGTTTTTCATGCCAGTTTTAAGAGCATTTTTGTGAGTAAAGGTAAGAGATGAAATAAGCTTCGAGAATAGATCACAGTTGCATGAAAACTTACATAAAATAATAATTTTGAATTTGCAATGTTATGTCATGAGCCACTAAGTTTTAGTTTTATCGAACAAGTATCCAGAATTTTTATTTTGTTTGAATAAATTAAGCTGAACCAATTCAGGTAGAATAATTATTACTATAATTGTTAATTTTAAATTTTCAGTATAACCTGATAAGTTATTTTCCATCTGTGATACTTTAAGTGTATTTGGTCAAGACTATGACCTGATTATGTAAACAACTGTTTTTCATTTTCGTGATAATTGAAACCTTGTAAACGACGGTTGTGTCTATGATGCACGTCTTTCTATTTGCTCGGTTTCTTTTTTCTACATTTTCTGTTGTTTTCCAATTTCCTTTCCCACTGCAACGACGGTAAAACGTAAACTCTACATCCGTTAAGAATTGTGATGTAGGACACTTTATTATTTGTATCTAATTTTTGATGATTAGTGAATGAAAAATGTCTCTATTAGACTCATGATCTGTTCACGTTCCAATGAACACGACAAGTGACATTGTTTATTTTACGAATGAAGCCTATAGATTAACTTGAGGATTATTTGAAGAGGAAGGAAACATGAATATTACCTGAAACGCATCTATATCTGCGCTAGTTGGTCTAAATGTGAAGGTAGTGATCTCAAAACCGAGGTACAAAGCTGCGTGAGACTGAATGGACAGCTAGAGAGTGGACAGGAGGACTGTCGGCAAGAAATCCCTGTGAAGGTGTTTCGTCACCTGGCGCATGCAGCAGCGGGTAACACAGCTCAACGCATCAGGGAGCAGCTGCGGTTGATGTTCACATGGCCAGAGAGAGCAAGAGAGCAAACTCTTCGGAGCTTTACATTTAACGATTCAAATGAGACCCAGGGCTTCATTTCGCATTGATTAGTGACCTTAGAGCAGTTGCTTTAGCGAGCAAAAACTGTTACGTGTGCTAGCATATTTCACTCTATCTTTTTTCATAAAAAGCTATTCCTTAGTACACTAGCACTGTTAACACGTGCACTTTCACTTCACACTTCGCACGGAACTATTGTGTTGATGTGGTAGAAATTTTGCTCGGACTTTTATAGCACATGCAATTTATACACTGGCTTGGACACACGAGCAATTTGCACCGTAGTTTGTTGCATCACATCTTTTTAACTTGAGATTCCTAAATTACTTTTTAAATAGCTTTCTGCACTAGCCCATTTACATATGTACTGTTACCTATTTAGACTTTCACGTACCCAAGCTGTCCCATATTCACACCAGCAGCGTTTATTCAGACACGTATTACAGTTAGATTCATGAAAAATTTATTCATATAATTCGATAAGTACATTTGCAATACTCACGGAAATTTACACGACCGCTAACGGACACGAGGGGCAAAGGCATACGAGCACCTGCTTACATTTAGTCGTATTTACCTTCTCCGTGTCACGTAAAACTACTCCGTCTCGTATGAAACATCTCCATACAGCGCCTCTCGAGCGGTCGTCGCCGCTGTGTACTGCTAGCGGTGAGCTGCTGTAGCTCCGTGTACCGGCAGTCATTAGGCGCTCTTGCGGTCTACATTGCGCCTCGCTCCAGCTTCGACTTCTAATTGATCAGCTTTCGCTCGTGACGGTTGTTCATCGCTCTGGTTTTGCTGCTCGATCGTCGCCTGTTCGTTTGTGACGATTTTATGACGACTCTAAGTTGAAAGTTCCCGGTGAACTAGGTGTACATGTCAACGAAAATGTAGCGGGTCCGATTATTCTTATCATTATATGTGCGCATCGTAACCGCTGTATTTGGAGTGAGAATGCAGTGAAATGATTAGCTACTTTTGAAAGTGTTTTCTTTAAATATTTCGTAACCATAATGTTACATATACTGTACAACTGAGTTACGTAGTTTAAATTGTGCCAAGCTCAATCTCTGAATTAAATTGTCCAGCCTAGGGAACTAGTGGTGAAGCGCAGCACATAACCTTAAAATTTTGAATTTACTTCGCATAACTTCAAATACCTTGAATGTTTTTATTTTTTTTAGAGTTGAGTCCTCTTTTGTCTCTGCGGCGCAGGTAGTTTTCCCTTGTGATATGGATGTATATATTTTTTGGTTTTAATAATTTAAATCGAACCTTTATACCATAGCTTTTAATGCTATTATATCTAGAATGAAGCCGTCTTACGAAAGGAATTGAATGATTATGTATAGAAAAATGTCCATTTTTCTCCCACCCGAGAACTGCGTGTAGATTATGTCAGAGCTTTAGACGTACTCTGTTCAATGACTTGACTTACTTGTAGAGAAACTTTGGGTATAGCAAACAAGATTCGGAGTCATGTTCGATTCTTTCTAACAGAGTACGTGTTAATTCAACTAAATAGGATTTTTGTCTTTTAGATACGATTTCTTGCTTGGAACATTTTCGCACTGCCGTTATCAACCAGTTGTAATTTGACCCTGTCAAACTTCATCCACTTTCCTCTGAGCATTTAGGCGCACCTTGAAGTGATCAATTGCCGGTTCAGTCCCTGCTAGCGTAGCTTCTCGCATTGCATTTTTAGTTCAGTGGTGCTGCAGCCTCTGCACGTTCTCTTCTACGAAGCATACCTTCATTTTTCTGGGGCCTCTTCGGTGAGTGTTGACATTCAAAGCGTTTTAACTACCTCAAATTGGGCAATTTTCAATCATTAGTGCTTAAACATTTGACGTCCCTCTATCGTTTGAGGGATTATTATCGTTTATCTTTGGTGCCTGATAAAAGTTTGAGAGAGCGTTAGTCTGATTCGCCAAGATCTCGAGACGAAATATTTAATAGTAGTGCATATATTACCTTGCAGACACACTGAGCTTTTTGTGAGCCCTTGTACACGATTTGCCTCAATATGAGTAATGCATAAAAGCAACTTCATGTTGGGAGGCGTTTACCAACCGTTAATGAAGAGAAAGTGTTTACGTGCTATGCTACTTTTATGAATCTTGCAAATGACCTACGTGGCAATTATTACAGGCGCTTTCAAAAGTTTCTTGAATATTTTGAAGACTTTGTATCATTATCGTGGAACGCTGCATAATTAGTGCACCTGATGGACATTCTTTCGTCCCTTTTGCTCTCTAACTCGCGCGCCCAGACATCCCGTTGTTTTGCAACGTACTTGAATGTACTGGCTCTTGTCTCTGCCAACCTGAAACTATGCAGATATCGTTCCAGTTCCGTGAGCCTAGAAAAATTAGAAATAGGGTTGCGTTGGCTTGTTTTGATGATGAGAAAAAGTTACGTCTTCGTAGGTCAGAAAACCTTTTTCTCACCTAATTGTTGCTGTTGATATGCATTCATACTACATATGAAACTCGGGACAGTTTTTATAAACTTGTGTTCTTTTCTTGTCAACATGTGTTATCAATTTTGGTGACGTGAACTGGTCAAATCTCTAATTGGAAAAGCTTTAAATGTGTTCAATCGTCCTCTTTGCCTTTTTTCAGTATAAACCAACAATTTCTAAGTATATTCATACGTTTGGAGGCTATATGTCATTCAATTACACTTTTTATTTAGAAATTCTACCGTAAGGGAGTTAACACATGACTAATGCTGCTGCTTGGTTGTTTATGAAATGGTTCAATTATTTAAATTTTAGAAATAGATTTATTCTTATTTAATTGTGTTGAATATAAATGGAATGGTTTGTTTTGAACTGTGCTTATGTTAAGTAGTAAAATTGAATAATTTATTAAAAAATGTACTCCGTAAACTTTTCGTCAGAATTAGTCATCAAATTTAGGAAACCCCATCAACACAGGTAAATTATTAACTACATAAACGTTGTAAAAATGAACTCTTACATCCCAAGAATCTGAGATATCATGTCGGAGGAATGCCGCTGACGCGCTGGCGGAGGCCCTTAATTACTCGAGTGTTCGTAAATGAGCTCATTATTATGAACGTTTGAGGTTCTAAAGCGCAGTAAAAGTTGCATGTACAACCAGAAACTTCGTCGTAGGATCACGTAACTGTTTGAGATGGAGAGAGAGTTTAATTGCCCAGTCTATTTAATTTTACGCTCTAGATCACAGGGAAGCTTCTCTTGCTTTTCGAGTCGGGAGAGCCTCATTACTTGAAGTTCAATTTCACATTCTCGTTTACGTCGTAGCATTTTATATAGAACTAGTATGTACGCCCGTTAAAAATAACGTGTTTTAATGAACACATTCATTGAAATAACTATTTTTGATGAACACGTATTGAAAGTTATAAAATGGCATGACTAATATACAATACCCAGTCACAAATTCATTAATTCTTCAAATTTGTGTTATTATCCTCGTACGACCGGGAATAATTTGTATTCGTGCTACCAACTGACTGAATATGAAAAGCAGTGGTTGTTTCAGTATTGTTTTTTTATGTAAGAACTGAAAAGTTAATTTTGCTCTGTTATTCCTTCAGAAGCGGCCACCAAACATATATATAAATTAATACACAACGGGTATTATTATGTTAAATGGTGTGAAGTTAATTTTTGAATTCAGCTGTTTGAATTACTTCAGTTTCATCAATTGTTCCTTGCGTAGTAAACACGAATGATATTCTCAATTTAACTGTTTTGTTCTTGAGTAAACTGATCCTGATGCCTCGCACTGCTGCCTGGGAAGCAGGGTTGGTGAGATTGGAGTGCAAGGGATGGAAAGGTGGGAAGGACTGACGCTCGTACAAGAAATGGTCGTTTGGCGCTGCGAACACTTTCTCCACCGTGACATTTGGCAGACACGCGTGACGTGAAGTCAGCGCCTACTTTCGTGCTCGGGACTACGTGGGATTGCTCAGCTCAATTAGATCTTCAATGCATTCAGCAGTTTTGACGTAACTTTTAGAGGATAAGTCAAATCATTTCTTCTCATTTTGTTTGGGACAAGTTTGAATAGAATTTATCACGTCGCATTTTTGTTAGTGGTCAAATACTGGCACGATATTTTTTGCTGTTTCTTTTTCGTTCGTTTCATCTGTAGTAGCCTCAAGAGGTTATGTACACATTACCGCTTGCAAAATCTAGGCACTGTTTTTGATGTGAGATGTATCATAGCATCAGCCTATAAGAAATGAGAGAAAAAGCTTTTGACAATGTAATTTTTGAAGTCTTCGGGCGAGAATAAGTCAGGTGTAATAAAATTATTTCTTAGTATTTCTCTTCTATGCTCACCTCTTAACCAGGCGAGCATATCGAAAACATGACACAGCTCCTCTCAAAGCTAAAAGTTTTCTACCGTATTTTCAATGAACGCTAAACCGTAGTGAAAGTACGGTTTGTTTTTAGTCGTATGTTGTCTTTGTGTCGATTTCCTTGGGGCAACAGCGCTCGACGGTGTGAAAATTGGTTGCCGTGCTGTCGTTGGGCATTACCCCTTGCAAGGATTTGGTGCCAGGCGCCCAAGACAAAGGCAAGCGCAGCGCCTAACAGGTGCCGGAAGTCCTAGTGTGTACTTAGCCCTTTACTTTCTTTGCTAAATTGCCCAGGCCCTTCTCCACACCAGGAACTCTAGCGTTGATCTATCTAACAATTGCTGGTTACGCTAACGTTATCGTAAACTTTACGATTGACTGAGAACTTTTGTAGCCTATTCGCTATTGTTTCTATTCCCTGTTCGACCCATCTTTTAGGTTTCAATTTGGAAGTGCTTACTATTCGTTTAATATTGTTTTTTAAACTTGAATGTTGAATTGAATTTTCAATGAATTTTGTGTTTTCCAGCCTAAAAGTGACTTTCATTAGGGATTTTTCTTGTATTGGTGTTAGTTTACGGTGGGAGAGTTATTTTCATTTAGTAACGAGCTAATGATAGTCTACTTCATGAAAGATTATGTCGTCTTCATCGTGAGATTTGTGCGGTATTTATATTTTTAATATGAGGCTCATACATATTCATAAGAAGTAATCCTTGTGCGTTCAGGTCTCCGTCGACAGGCGCTTGCAATGGTTGAGTATTAGAGCTCAATGCGATAAAACAGTTCCCAATAGTAGGTAGTGCTCACGTCGGTTGCCCTGAATGTTGTGATGCAGTTTTAGGAAAACTTTTTCGAAAACTAATCGTTCGTTCACGGAATATTCTACCAGCTCGGAAAGGAACCTGTGCATTTTCTAATTTTTTCTTAAGTGTTATTTTATTTCGTCACTGTTTGATTGCGAAACACTAAAGGGCAAAGCTAGCTCGTGAAATGCTCGGCCATAAATGGATTTCACATCGTTGCGGTTTGCGTGGTGCTTATTCCTTTGCTTTACTCTCGGTGTTTTGTGAAGACACTTGCGAGGGAATGATGACGAGAACTAAGTATTTCGCGTATCTATGTATGCAAATAACATCCAATATAATTAGTTTTTTCAGAACAGTTTCTTTTTTTTTTAGGAGAATTTTCCGTACTTTGTATCATGTCTTTGCTTGAATGGTTTAGTTTTACTGTTAATTTGGTGTGATTTGGGAGCAGGAAGCTGCTGATAAAACTCTATTGCCCAATATGGATGGCTTAACACTTTCTCTCACGCCCGCATCGGCTGTTATGAGCAGGCGAGTATGATGATTGGTTGCAGCACAAGGAGCTCATTGTTATCGAGGCTGTGCGTGATATATTGTCGAGTGGCACACAGTAGTGGCCCACACACGGGCTCCGTGTCACTTTCGAAAGTTTGAACACTTGCCGCTCACTTCACCTAATGATTTTCTTGAGTAGGGCGCGGTTCAGTTTCCCTAGCAAGTGAAGCACTTCTCACTTTTGACTCAGAATTTTTTACAGTTTTGTTCGCCCTACCGGACAAGATTTACGATATTTTTAATTTTTTAATCCACTCGAACGCTGTGCTGAACTATTTTGAATTTTTCTCAAATTTTGTCTCTCTAATTTCTTTCGTGAGTTCTTTTGTTCAATCCTACATTCAATCGCAATTGCCAGTCAAGAGTTTTATCACTTTCTATTGTGACGACTTGCTGCCGAGCAAATGTTGTCAATCAAGAACTCGTGCGTGTCGATGTTTTTGGAGCGTGCTCACGCTTCTTTGCTCTGCTTGTCAACACGACTCACTCGACGGCCTGGCGCAGAGTATCGACAGTAGCAAACCTTTCGTCGGGTCTTCGGCAGCTGCGCTACTAGCTCAGTCGGATTTGGTGCGGTGCGCGGATTACACTAGTAAAGTCTTCTGCTTGATTGTCGTATACTTTTTTGCATACGTATGAAGATTCCTCATGCTAGATCACACTATTGTAAAGAAGGAATTTCCTTCCCCCGTCGCTCACGATTTCCTCCCAGCCAAAACCGAGTTATGTAGAATTCAAAACGTGTCAAACTGGTTATGATGGATATCGGAGCACAAAGCTTCTAGTTCTAATATTAACCTGCTTGCCCATCTTTTCATATAAATACCAGAACTTGCAATATATATATATAGAAGGTGTATTTGTAAATTCATCACCAACTATAGGATAGTGTAAACTACTAAAGAACAAAAAACTTAGGATGGCTCATTATAATTATCAGCTGGTGAAGTGTCCTCGGTAAAGACTTGTGAGGCTTATGACCCTTTTGTTAGTAGTGACTATGGTTGGGTTTTTACGAGGTCGATTATTAATATTAAGCTGAATTCTATATTTTTGCCGTAGAATTTGAGGTTAGCAGTCATGGTATGAACCATTCAATAATTTGTGTTGTGCTTCAGATATGCTATTCCCTGTTATGTGCGTGAGGTGAGTGAAATAATTCACATACTCTTTTGTTTCGTTTATTCTCAGAAACTGAGTCGAAGACTACGCTCAAATTGAATTTTTTAGAGTTTTTATGTTTTGTACTTAAAGTTAAACCTCTGAGACCGATATTCTTCTCTTTTAGCGGTGCGCACTTTCCTTGAATTTTGTTTATTTTGCCGGCTGCGCGTTCTCTAAGAAGGCAACTGTGCGTTTATGCAGGTGGACGAGCGGTGCACAAAACCGCAAAGGTGGACGACATTTCGAGCTTAACAGTCGGACGTGTTTTCCTTTGACCATTCTCTTCCATATTTATGGCCACTTCTGGCTTTAATCCTGCGGTTCTCAGTAGCTACTGTTATGGGGAATAGCGACCTTTGCGTTTTTCATAGTGAATTAAAAGTCCCAATTTTGTGCCATCGCTGTTACTAGAGAGACGAGTTTTTGTGTGCTAATAATAAAGGAAGGTGGTGAAATAGAATGAATAAATTTTGTCCTCGAAAGTGTCATCCGTTATAACGCAGTTGATGGATTGCTCGACGCGTGATAGAGTTGTATGACGTGGAACTTGCAGCGCCTCTGAAGAAAAATGGTCCCGACTCTTTCAATCAGTTTTCCTTACGTTTTTCAGGTTATCAGATTTTTCTCAAAAACTTCAATCGAAGCCTCATTTTTCTAGTTTTTATATTTGACTTGAAGAAAAAAATACATAATTCAAGGTAGGTTCGCTCTCGAATAGTGGAATTTTATCGCCTGTTGTTACAACTGCTCTCTCCTTGCATATTTTTCGTCGGTTCATTCCAGTAATTCGAAGAAAGTTCCTTGGAACAGCTATGTGTTTTCATAAAGTATTGTTTGGGTCCTGCTCATGCACATGTAGTTCTCGTTGCCTGGTGTATCAACCTTTTTTGGGATAGATTTCTTAAATTGGACATTGTATTAACAGTGAGTATTATTACTATCTCTCATCAGTGCTGAGCGAATGTTTTGCGGTCGTGGATATCAGATCGACTCGCATTAACGCTCGACGCTAGCAATGTAATTTTTTTAGGTACCGTAATTCACTTCATTTGCATGGGCTAAGTTTCAAATTCTAATAACAAATAACTTCCCCACAAAGATCTGGTGCATTCTACCATTATAGACCTACTTTGTAGGTCATAGGCATAGATTTTAGCTTATTCACATGCTCGATCAATACTTCATTTGTACAGTTGCCGGAGAAGTATCGTAAGGGTGGCTAGATTAAATATAAGTGTGAAACTTACGTGTTGGTTATCATGGACCGGTCCAGTACATGTTATCCAGCCCGTTAAAAGAGTACTCGAAGGAGGTGTAAAATTCCAGAGCTTCACTTGGTACAGTAGGCTAACAGGGCTGGTCCTCCCTGATTCACTAGGAAGAATAAACGATCCTTAATCGATGGCATCACAATAATTACTCCAATAGAATCAGCAAAATTTGTTGTGTGATGCTATATTGCATTTACCTCTGTAGTTATGTACTTTCCTTTTGTTATATTTCCATCTCCTACCTTTCTTTCTTCCTCGTGCCATGCTACTTCAACACCACTGGCATTCTGTACCAATATTTTCGATACTTCATCTATCACCTGCGGCCTTCAATTTTTCGTTGCGCTAAGATACTGTCTCTCAGAAAGAATATGGTGATTTAACTCCTGTATACTGTTAAAAATACTAATCATATTGATAATGATGGCTGCAGTCTTCTGAAATGCTATTGTAATTTGACGATGTAGACTTTTCCGAGTGCAATCGATAGGATGTCGAAGACAGGAAAAAGGAATTCGTTTGAGCTGTAGAGTGCCGTTTGTTCACCGTTCTCGTTTGCTTCTCTATTCCGTTAGCTTAATTGCCTCCTCGGTTATGAAAAAAATATAGAGTTGATGATCCAGTATGATGTTCAGCGCGTAATATACTGTAGCAAGATATTCTATCCTAACACATAAACAGTGTGAAAATTGTTCCGAATATTTCGAACTAATGCCCTTTTGATGCGTAAATATCGTCATTTGAAAATATTGTTGTTTGAAAATATTGGGATGTTCAGTCGTGGCTGCATTCCAAATACATGATTAGGTGGAGCACTTAATTCTTTCTCATCGCCATTCCGAAGATGGTGATCGAGTCTAGTGTGATGGAGGCGTGACGGAATGAAGTTCATCATTCTTACGCGGAAGCTGATCCTTTAATTGATCAGAATACTCTGGAAGCTTCCAAAAACACGAATTTCCTGTATTGCCTAATGTGACTGATTTTGCATCAGCCATCTGTTTATCTCACCGTTGCCTGAGAGCTGAATAATTCTTTCCATAGTAAGTCATCTCACAGTTTAGCTTATAAAAGGGGTAGAAAATACTATCGGCAAAAGTCTAATATTGACTTTGTGGCGTTGTTATCATGCACCTTGTATTTTAATCGGATTTTGATTTGTTAGTTCTCCGAACTAGGGTAGTCGAAATCAGTTGAGATGCTTATCTGATCTAAAAAGATTTTTTTTTAGTTCTTAAATTGTTGACTCGTACAAAAATACAGTTTCAAAAATGTCTTTCAAGAAAGCATCTCGGTTTCCATTTGCTAGGAATCTCTGTTTTGTCATTGCACTCTGGGAAGGCAATGTCTTTTCAATTCAAGATTCTATAGATTATTTAAGCAGCGAATAACCTTTCTGAGCTACTTTGGCAAAATACGGCAGAGTTGAATTTACGTGTAAAACTCTACACGACTTCCATCATGGACGTTGCTGCTGATATCAGTTATCAGCACACATTTTCATTCATACCTTTTCTTTAAATTAACAACTTTTTCATGCATTTAATATTAATTTCATTGAACTTTTTTGTGTAAAATGAAGTACACAGTGCTTGGATACCATCACCTTTCAGTTGGCTTATAGCTCTTTGTCCATGTTTGTTTACGTTTCCTTCTTTATGCTCTTATTTTCCATATTCGCGAGATCATGTCGATACGATCACCGGACCTGATGACCCGGGTATGGAAGGTAAACGATCGATCCATTTTGAAAAATTGCTCATTCATCGAAAATCGCGTCGTTGTACCCTGGTCGATCGTTCATCACAGTTCCATCAATTGTCTTTGTCCTAGTTAATGGTTCCATTAATCAGGCTTTTGAATGTCGCTCTTCGTCGTTGTTTAGGAGGTCGGGCCTCAGGAGGTGACCCGAAGGTAGCTTGTCTTCTCACCGACGATGCTCACCTTGAACACTCGCTCTTTCCATCCATTTTCCTAAGCCTCTGCAGCTGCTCAAAATTGAGCTTATGTGCCTGCCGGTATTTACTAAGGAAAACGGTGTTACACATTCCGTATACTCTTATACGAGAACGAGCATCTATCAATTATTGTATAATATATAACATCATTGGAAGTTTATAGAAAGGGCACGTAAGGTGTGCTTTACTTTCAAAACCTTGGATATATTGCCTAGGGTCTCTATGTACATTGACCTCAAATTTTTTCCCATAATACTGTTCTTTCTTATAGCTTCAGTCGTTTAAGGATTTTGTGTGTGTTAAGTTTAAATTGATTATTTTATCAAAAGTTTTGTTAAATTTGAATACGCTCTAAGTTATAAGTTTACGTTTCAAATATCCTGTTTAATTATTCGCCTCTTTCCCCAACCGAATAGAGGAATCGTCACTGTATCCTGTTACAAGGGAACAATCCTACAGTCGTAGTCGTCTCTATTGCCTATCTTTTTTTGTAGTTGTGTAGTAACATCTCTCCGAAAAGCGCATATTTTTTCCTCACAGCTTCAGTGGATAGAGATCGTACAACTGTGCCTTATTTTAGTGTTTCTGCAATTTAATGTGCAGAGAATCGTATTACGAACACTTCGGTTACAATAAGGGTAATGAAACCTCAAATCTCAGCTCAATTTTCATAATTATAGAACGAGCAAAGAAGAACTACTACTAGTAGACACTAAGCGCGGCTCATTGTCTCATTAGAGTTTTAAAAATAATATGAAAGCTAAGAAGTTGTGAAACATCGTTCGCGAGTGTACCAACTTTGTCATACTAGGCGCTGCTGCCGAGCTACTATTTAGAGCTCTCGCTAACTGATACCATATTCAAGATTTTGATGAAATTAACTAATTTCAGTTCACACCCATTTGATTTGGTTAACCGACTCTATTCAGGATTTTGATGAAATAAGTCAATCTCTGTTTACCCAATATGATTAAGTTTATCGACTGCCTGACAGGCAATTGCATTGGAAGTCAAAGTTACTCGTTCAAAATAACTTATCTCGCTACTTTTCATACGCTGATCTATTCAGAACGTCAAAGTTTTTAACAGGATTAGTCCATAATATTCAATCCTCAGGTATCGGGGCATTTTATCCATTCTCAAACAAAGTGACCTTCCTGATAGACGACTTGTGAAGGTACCCCAATTATACAATGCTCCCCTACCTTCACTCCATATTCCAGTTATAGGGAGTCATCTTCAGTCCATATCAATGAATGAAATTATTTCATGGTAAAAGAAGTCTTGTTAAGTTCACGCAAGGGAGCATTGCAAAATGATCCGTTCTAATCGTTCAAGGACCACAAGGAGATTTGCTGCGCCACCACCAGAGCGCGCAACTCAGGTGCAGGCGGCTAGATAGCTTGAGCACGCCTCAGCAGCCAGTTTCAGCGCAGTGGTGGTTGTGGGAGCTATGTTGTCGTGCGTTCTCTCAGGTGTTATCCGTACTTCTCGTACTCCATAAATGTTAAACCTCTCCAATGTGTCCATTCAAAACTTTGTGTGATTTTAGCACCCCATTTTGATAGCAGATTGGCTTCTATTTTATTTACTTTACGTAAACTTTAGCTGCTGATTTCTATAAAGTTCATTTATTTATAACAAACGATTATTACAACTCGTTAGAGGTCATCTATTCCAACCCGTACCTTCTACATTTTTCCAAGTATATTGACGTAACTGTAATTTTTGGTTACGAATGTGCGTATGAAATGAAATTTAGATGAACAAAAGTAGTTTTATACTATTACCAAGTTTATTCGATGCAGCATTATTCAATGCTGATGTGTGCACATCTGCGGAGTCAATGTCATACCTTCGTCATTTGTGAAACTATTAAAGTGACTGATCGTGAGTCGACGCAGCTGGTTTTATGACAACTTTTGCACATCCAAAATATGAAAACATTTCAGCAATTGATCGTGTGTGAATTGGCGGTCATTGTCGTTATATTTATAGATTATTTCTGAACAATTTTCCTTAATCTGTTAGCTGTATATTTTGATCACATAAGTTTGTTTTTCCGCGTTAATACGACTTACTCAATTCTTCAGTGACTGTTCAGTAAGTTCTTTTTAATATTAATAGTTGTACAACTGTGTTGACTGTAGAGTTCTCACTTCTGAACTAGTCATGAATTCGATGAACAGCCCAAAGCACATTCATACTAAAAGCTATCGAGTTAAGGACCCCGGTTGCGAACAGTTTTTGGTTTGGATAATATTTATAATATTTTTATGAAATATTTCCTGAATATTTCAGAGAAACTAATCATGTTTTCCGTGAATTGTTGAGATGGATCACACACCTTTGCACAAAAGACGTATTGGAGTTTCGTACAATTTTCACTCCATTCTGAGCCTAAAAACATGGCCTACGTGAGCCTTGCAACAATGCCTTGCTTCCGGAGAGGAAGATGCTCGGCGGGCCTACGGAAGTAGAGAGTCGTGTCTAGGTGTCCATTAGCGACGGTGACACTGCGGTGTGAGTGGTTTTCGCCTTCTGAGCTGGAATTGGTGAAGTGGAGGAAGGCTCTGGTCGAATGGCGAGGTGGAATTCTTGTGTCATTTTGAAATTGTTAATTCAAACGTCCCTCGCGCCTTTTTCAGAGTTCTATCAAACAGGCTCGATATTATCTAAAAGTAATTTGTTTCAAATTGTTATGTTTGCTCTTAGATAGGATAGAACATCTTAAACTGAAAAATGTTCTAGACATACATCGACAGAACAACAGGAATTAACTATTCGTTACTTAAACTCTCTAAAGAAAAAAATTACGTTTCTTACATCATAAAGACAGCAACAGAAATAATATGCAGTTTATCGTTTATATTTACTAGCCTTTTTTTCTGAAAGACCTGCTGGTTCTACGAATTACCTCATTATCTTTGCCGTCGTCACCAATTCTTGGTAAAGGATGCGTCCTGACCTTGGGTATGAATGAGCTTTGTGAAGGTCGGCTAGCTGGTCCGTGCACAGCCGACTTCGAGTTCGTGCGCCGCCAGCTCGAGCTCCGGAAACCTGGTCTAGCTCACTGACGTGTTTTCCGCTCTTCATGGAAGTCGTCTAAAATTATGAAACAGAAAATTTTCTTCTAAGATACTTGCAGCATTAAGTATCAAGTTGGCCTAACGAAGTTCAACTGTTTTATCAAGAGACTTGAGACGTTTCTTTTCATTTTCTCATTTGACTAGGGTAATGGATTTGAATTTGAAAATGCTAAATGTGATGTTAATTGTGTTTCATGGTTCATCGTCTAGTTCATTCCATTTTCTTGACTCCAGTATTTGCAATTCGAATTATGCTTGCACCCATTCCTGAGATCAATCACTGATATTCTGTTTCAAGTGACACCTCAAAATCTAAACATGGCTTGAGGTCCGTAGAGCAGGCTTCAGGCCTCCACATTGAAGTATAAACAGAATTCTTCGCTTCGGTCATGATCCCATTTAAGTGTCTAGGTTTTGTAGTGTTGCCTCAAAAAATTTGTGCGACATCTTAAGTGGCCTATTTGTTTCGCCTCTGGCTATGATATTGGCAGATATTTTTCATTAAGCTGCAAAACATACACATGACGAAAAACTATGTACTTTATTTTTTCTGCACTGAATCCAAAATGAAGCAGTTGGTCGTAAAATTAACCAAATAACATTTCTTATTTACAGATAGTTGCCATGCGTTTACGTTAGCGAGATATTAAAAATAGCGCTTTTCTATCTTTTGTTCGGAAGAATTGTGTTAGTTAATGACGAACGACTACAAAGAGAATTGTCATCATCTGAGGATAGTCTCAGATCGAAACGAGGGCCTCAAGGGCACAATGAGGCCTGTCTCGTACATCAGGAGCCCTTGTGCTCAAAGGATTCGCCGTTGGAGATCTGGAGGATGCAGGTAACTTCTTCCATTAAAAAGTTTATCGATTTTAAACGATCCTACCTGCTTTTCTCTGTCTGTGGTTTCGCGTATTAACAAGATCCTGAAGTCTTTTGTGTATTTAGTGTAGCCTCCAAGTGCACTAATGAGGAGCAGTATTCGTTTTTATGCCGAATTATTGAACTCCATAACTTAAATATACCCTTTCATTACATAGAGCTCGTTTCTTCTACGATTTACGCTCCTGTTTGATGCTTCGATATAAGAAGATATCTTATACATACTCGTATTACTCATTTCGTATTGTAAATAGGAATTCCGTTCAATAAGAAACTAAAGCAACTCATCATTCCAATTAATCTTTTAACACAAATAATGTGTGGTAGGAACATATTCAACTGAAGCACTCTGTTTAGTGTGATGACGCAAGTGCTTTTAGCTCGGGTATTTTTTCTTGAAGTTCAACATTGGACATTCTTCGAAGTACGCTGAACATTCTACATAGCTGGTGAATGCTCTCTAATAATCCTTAATTGTAAATCAGATTGAAAATTGGCATTCCTCTGCGAGTACTTCTAACATCTTTTCACCGTCGCCATTTTTTGAGGCAGATGTGTGTACCTTTTGTCAGCATATCTCTATATGTTTCATGCTACTCCCAACAAATGAGATCGCTTATTATGACAACTTGTTCTGTGCCTCTTTCTGAAGCGATCGTTTACAGTTTACTTTCATAAATGCCTAAGCTTGATCCCATTTTTTGAGTTGCATTTTGCTCATTAATGAACCATATTTGTAGGTACGAGTTTCTTTGTTTTCGAGTTATACAGGGTGCGCTAAAATCGTCTCATTTGTTTAATAAATGTGAAAAAATAAAGAACTAGCTAATATATTTTTAATCTGAAACAAAATAACAATATGTATTATACATACATTAAAGAAAGGAACATATCTTTGTTCATTCTTTATTTTATATCACGTTCAGTTCACCAATGAATTTGTCATTACTTTGCTGCGCACTGTATTATCGATGATAATTCTATAGTATTACTTGTAATACACTATACTGGGCCAAAAAAAGTTTGTCGCACTCTGGTAAAATGTACTTATAATTCAAACAATTTCTCACAGGTTTCCTCATAACCAATGTGAAGAAATAGAGTATGGTAACAATAGTTGCGTTCAGTGTCACTGTTAATCGGTTCTACACTTGTTCACTCCGCGACAAGAAGATGAATAATCTCGCAGGAAAAAAAGCCTACAAAACGAACCTCTGTCTTCGACGACGGACAGGTTATATAGGTTTGCACCGGGCTAGGAAATCCGCCTGCGAAGTGTCTCAAAATGATGGCCATAAAACTAAGTACTGTGTAAAGAACAATTGTTCAGTTTGGAAGGTGCAATCAGTCAGTGGTAATAGTAGCAGAGCTGGAATTTTGAATACTCACAAAAGACCTTCTATGAAGCGATTGTTGAAAGTAAACCGGCGGAAAAGTGTTATGCAGTTGACCAGCATGTTCATCGAAGGTCCTAAAAAACTGCTCGCACCATGCGCTGAGAACTGAAAGAAATTGCTTCAAAGAGTTACACTGTCACCAGGAAACCATTGGCCAGTAAAGCTAATCGAACAAAACGGCTCTAATTTGCAAAAGATCAACATCAGACTGTTGAGCAATGGAAACACGTCCTATCATCAGATGAATCGAGACCTTACCTTGCTCCAGAAAGATGGCAAAGTTAGGCTGAGACGAAAAGGCCACGAAGTTTTGGGTCCTTCATTCATCGCTTCGACAGTACATACTTCTGGGGGCAGTGAAATGATCTTTGTGGTGATTGAGATCGGTAACCCCCGCTGAAGGAGTTAGGACAGCAACAAAATGATATCTCAAAATTATTTCAACATCGTAGGTTTTTAGTTTCCTGATGGCTCCAGTATTTTTCAAGAAGACAACGATTCCACCCACCGTTGTCATGTAGTGTAAGATTGGTTCAGGGACCTCGAGGGTCTATTTTCTCAAATAAAATGGCCTTCACCTGGAGAAAAAGCTGCGAGCCTCAGCCCCTCTTCCTTTTTCGTTGGAGGATCTTTCACAACTCGCACTTTGGACAAGTGTTCGCTTAGATTCTTTGCACAATCTTTGCCTAATAGAATGAAAGTTGTTATCAATTTAAAAGGAGGTCCAGTAAACTACGCACGGTTGTTTTCGTTACACCCACATTCCCCCAGTGTGCAACAAACTTTTTGGCCGGATAGTGTGTTATGAGCGAAAATGTAATTTTGATTACTGTTGTACTAATAGTAGTATGGAAGGGAGGGGGAGGGAACACGGTTAGGTTAACGCAGCTCTAACTAGGCCTTAGAGACTTTCATATTTCGTGCCCGCTTTGCTTCTTCCCATATTCGTTCCTTCTTCGCTAATTATTCTTGATCTTTTCTTAATCATTTTTCTTAACTTACTGTCTCAATGCGCAGGGAATTCTGTGTGGGAACCCAGCTGTTCTTAGATTCATTATTATCTAAAGTCCATGCTAAATGATCTCTCCGGATAAAGTTTCATGTTAGGCAGGAAGCTTTAAAATATTTAATTATCTAATCTATTTTAAGTCATATATGATGCAAATTTATGTTTAGAAATTTGCAGCAGAGTAATCTCCGAGCTTCATTTACTGTTGTTAAATAAACTTCTATCGATGTGCGTATTTTACGGTTCGTACATCATTTAATGCGTAGTTTATTAGTAACCACGAATACCACCATAATAATCATAAAACTATTTAGGAGTGATGACTAAATGTCTCTCAAGTACGCTCGTTATGTCTCAAATACGCAAATAGCAAATTAAAAAATACCGTCTGGCGAAAGTCAAGAGCTAAGCCCAGGAGTGTTTCCATTTTGTATATTGGATCCAAAAGTACATCTTGAAACTCTGTTTGTGGAATTCTTGGCTGTGATTTCATATTTCTATTTTCTGGTATCACTTCTTTTCAGGAGGGCACGAGTTGCAATTTCGAATGTCCATGTGATAAATAGGTGGTCATTGTTTACGACAAGTTCTGTCTCGCACCTCTTTTCTATACATATATTAGAGAAAGATTTACTGGTTAGGCATTGAGAGATAAAAATTTGTGTTCGCGTGGACTTCAGTCTTGTTCTGACTTCCATCCAGCGCTTCGGATTTTACGATGCGAATTAATGGACAGCTACACTTGGTTCTTCGTCAGTTTATATGTTGAGAATCCTACCTCTTCATATAAAACTAGTGCATAAAAATTCTGCGAAAAAAACATTTTCCGTCAGTAGCTATTTCGTTTCCGGTGGATGATGTATGCCGAAGATTTTGAAGAATCCTATTGTTATATTACTCTCAACTAGATTCTACGCAATATTTTACCAGCATCCTGTGCACGATATACGTGCGTTGCTCCGAATGCGATGTGGTACGGGAATCCGTTCATTTCTTTATCAGTTTATTGTAGCATCTGACACGGAGGAGCGAGTCAAGTCTCGATAATTATGGTTTAATTGCCGTTTCCTGTTTCGTCTTCCCTTCTAATAGGTTAGTACGTAAGATACTGCGACTGTCTATCGCTAGAAACTCCGCTACCGTGCCAGTTTAACTAGCGTTATTTTCTGTCAGGTAAACTGCTCCGGACAAGAGTGTAAAGTTAACTCCATGGGACGTGGAGTAGGCGGCATACCTTTCTCTGAGCTTTTGGCAATATGCTGAGGAATTTTAGCCCAACGCACCAAATGTGCGGTGTTACAATGTGGTTGCGAATTGTCGCTTGTTTTTCTTTAAGGTTCCCACTCGCGCAAACCGCATGACTCGCACTACGTGCGCCTTATAAGGCTCAATTTCGATACCCACGCTGCTTCTCTTGGCCACCGGTCTTCTCGTTTGCCTTATTTGGTGTCGAGTTCGTGCTAACGAGGCGTGACGACGATCAAATGTTGCACTCCGAGGTTTCTTGCCACTTGTTGGGTGAGGACTTGTTAGCATAGCTAAAAAAATTGTACGGCATTTTTTGTTACTTTCTTATTCATTATTAGTTTCAGCGTGTTGTTTACTTCAGGAGTTGCGATAGGTTAGAGAACTCCTTTTTTTGTACATTACACCGTCTGACTCAATTATCTTTTAATATATTTCTTGTAGTAATAATTCATGTCATTCAAGTTCCCCGAATCTTTTCATGTACTGTCACTGCGACGCGTGAAGACGGACATCGACGCTCACATATTCTTTTCAACTCATTCATGATTCACTGATGACAAGCCCTGCTCGCTGTAATTTTCTCAACCTCCTTCCATTAATGAGGGTAATCAGAGCATCGACAATGATGCATCCTGGTCCTATCTTTCTCTTTTCCCGTGCCTGTAGCTATGCCTCGAGGGCAACGAACTCGTTCACCCAAGGTATTGTTTGTCGAGTCCTACAGTTTCTCAAGCGTTTCATAAACGCTCCGGTAGCCACACATGCTAATAACCGGGCCGTGGTCACCTTGCATGCATTCCAAGCTCTAGATTCTCTCTTAACGTCCTATTCTTAAAAACTGAACTACTTTTTGTCGCTCCAGTCGGACTGGCAGTGCTCTAGTTCTCGATAAAAAGTGATCAGTTTCTCCAAATTTAGCTCGCTGCAGTACGTCCAGGATGCCAGATGCTAGGCGGGCAGGCAGGCAGAGTTTCAGCCCGTAATTCCGTCCGAAAACAACTGCATCGCCTGCCACGTTTCACTGCTGCTGTTGCCGCCGTCTCCTCCATCCGAGCCGTGTTGAAAAACGTGACTTACAGCCAATAGAATTTCGTTGTGAATATCTTTTTACGTGCTCGTATGTTGCTCAGTGAATTAGTTCACATTTTAACTCTAATATAGCCGTGCTGTCAAAGTGCCAGGATTAACTGTAGCTTCGTTGTTCTAGCTTCAATTAAAAGTCTATAAATTTTGCGGCATGTGTTCAAACGGTCTGAAATTTAGTACTGTCATAGTATAACCTAAAATTATTCAATCATACAATGTTAGTTTACGCCCTGTCAACCTAACCGTTAGATTCGATTTGAAATATTTTTTTAATGTGACTGCACTTGAAAGAAAACCAATAATTTGAAGTGAAGGTGGTTGCAATCGTGAAATATTTACTTTTTACTATGATATTCAATTGTGTTAGCCTGAATCCAGGATATTTGCTTCGTATTAGCTGTAAGGCGAAGTTTTTTCTACAATGAAAAACCGAGTGAAAAATCCCAACAGATGTAAACATTTACTCACATATATCGGTTTAAAGGATATTAGGTATTTCTTCTGACCACTCTAGACGATTTTGCTTAATCTTCCTAATCTTAGATATTTGACGCTGACATAATCCAGGGTCTAATCGTCAATAGACCTTGATTACTTGAACTTCGGCTGGACCAAGAGAACTATTCTCGAACTGTGGGACAAATGTGACTCTTAAATAGTTGAGTTTATAAATATTTACTCACATCTTTTTGAATATTTTATGTACCGCCGATAAATCAGGAGAGTTGGCAGTTGTATATTAATATTAAATAGATACAAATTCTCGAAATGCGCTTAAAATACAAAAAGCTCCGGCATAATTAAAACAGAATAAGTTTTCAATATTTATCGAGTCATTAAGAATTAACTGGCAAATTTTCAACTGAGAGTATATTCTACTGTACCTCAAACAGAAAGCAATGCAGTTTAGTGAGAGTATGCACCTATTTATGAATATATTTCTGCCCTTTATCGGTAACTTATTTATGCCAGCAAGGAAGAATTTTCGAGACCACGAGATGATGAAATCACAAAAGGCTATTTTTGCACCGTCTTCAAATCTAAAGATTTTTTCTTGGAAAAACTTGTCTAATGCCTGAAAAATTTGATGATCAGTGACACGACTTTACGTCACTTTTAAGAATATGACTGCGAAAATGGTTCGTATTATGCCATGTCAGCAAGGAACAGGAAGTGTCTTTTCATGCTCGTTCAATTCATGTGATACCCACTTGTTCAGGTTTTTAATCTTTCCAATTGGTTTCAGATAGTTCAATACGAGTACAGTAGGAATCGAAATATCAAATCTTGCTGCCACCGTGTATGTTGTTTGAGACATGTCTGCTTCCAATGCTGCTTTCAGCTCCTCATCATCATCTATCTTAGTCGCCGCAGGTTTACCACATGATTGAGTTTCGAGATTAAAGTCACGAAACTCGAACCTCTCAAACCATCGCTGCTCATTTGCCACATCCTCATGAAACGCCTAATTTATTTTTTCATCTGCCCTAAATGCATTTGTTCCTTAAACGGAACTCGTATTCATAAACAATATGAATCCCTGATTCATCAATAAGCTCAATAACATCCATTTACCGTAACTGCATCTGTAATGAAGAGATTCTCCATTGATGTGAACTTAAAAATTGGCAAGAAAAAACATGAAAACTATAATCCGTCATGCGTGGTAAATAAGGGAATCAGACATTTCATTTTTCATGACCTGATTGAATGGATGTAAATTTTAGATTAAAACTGAGACATCGTATCTCTTTTCTAGATTGAAGGATATGTCCAGTAATATAAAGTTAAGTAATCTCATTAGAAATTATGGTCCATCTAAAAACAGACTAGATGCGAACGAAAAAAATGATGGCCTCGTAACCGAGAGGACCTCGGTCCGAACCTTGGCTCAGGAAGGCATTTTCACGTCACTTGGGAGGACTTCCCTTTGGAAAAAGAAGTTTAAACCGTACATTCCTCACATCCCTCGCCCCACCAGTAGTTATAAGGCATTGAAAACCCAACGGTAAAACGTGTTGGCATTAATAAAGGTTCTGTTTTCCACAGCATTCGTATTTCGTACAGTAAGGTTATCACCATGGCAAAAAGTAAACCAACAAATTTGCAGAAAAATTGTTGAAGAAAGAAAAATCAAACTTGCAGGAAAACGCCCAGCAATTTTAGTATTCGATTTATTACTATTTCATTTGTTACACGGTATGAAAAAGGAAATACTATTGATAATCAAAGACGATAAGATCTCGTACTTCAGGCAAGATTCTTCTCAGATCTTTGAGGAAATGTCCTCGTTAAGTTGAATAAAATTCAGTGAATACTCGCAAAGAATTGTTACAAGATTTACTCGCATCACAAATCTGTATTGCTGAAAGAACAATTAGCAGCCAAATTCAATTCAATTTACAGTCGCGTTCACAAAGGGAAACTCCACTGCTACTGTACAGGTGCCGAGATGCCAAACTGAAAATTATTCGTGAACCTAAGAATTGAAAAGACTTATTCCAACAAAATTTTGTGGACAGATGATAATTATTTACTGAAAAATATATTTGGACGTAATTCAATATACTCGTAGGTCAGCTCGAAATACCTTCAAACCGAAGGATACCATTCCAAAAATGAAACTTGATGGTTGTATTAGAATGATTTCGGGATGTTTGTGAAATGAAGTCTTTGTGATTTCAACGAAGCTTCTTAATCTTATTGAAGTAAGAGTTAGCATTCATATACAATAACAGAGACAGTCAAGGTTACTCTGCGCTTAGTACTTTCATGACGTTAGGTTAGATGATCGCGTGCACCATGTAGGCGCACGTCGCAGTCAGTGTTAAGGATGAGTTTTTGACATGTGCAACATACTCAAAAGGATAGAAAGTCTACGGATTTGACCCTGCAATTTACATGAGAAAGTAGTCAGTCCGACCTTGAACACTCTACCGTTCCCAAATTATGCGCCACAAATTACTTTGTACGTTGTATTTGCCCAACATTATGCTGACCAGCCACGCACATTCGTCATGTTTGTTGTACCATTAACTTGTGGTAGCACGACCAAGTAAATGACATTTCTAACTGGATGCACCGTGCGCTGTGTTTAGTCATCAGTGCTCAAGTGTGGACGGCTGTACAAATTGTTTACGGGGCAAGAACCGAAGATTGTAGGATTGCGATGTTTTTCGCATCTTGAGTCACGACAGGTTAGCGACTTGCTCTCGACGAGTGTTTACATTGATCTTTACGCAGCCGTTCGGCCAACGCTTGAGCTTCAATAAAAGTTGTGGAGGGTATTTCAGAACATATTTCAGAAGCTGTCCAAGATGGACGGAAAAAGTTTGAGAGCCGCTCTTGTAGAAGATGAAATTCTGCTTTGAATATTCAAGCCAATGTGATGTGATTTCTAAAAGTAAGCGCTATTTTAATTAATAATGTAGAGGTTTTATAGGCGATGTTATTTGATGCCAAATTCTTGAAGTTCGTTTACTTAATGTCTACTTCAAGGAATGAGAATCACAAAGGGCAATAATTAGCTGAATGCGTTTCAATGTATTGTTAGTGTTTTGAAATTTATAATGGCAATTCGAATAAACTAATGCATTGCTTCATTTAGTATCCGACAAATAAGGAAGACCATTAAACTTCATACAAAATGCTTATTTGAAAAATCATGTATTGATCGCTATGTCAACAAGATTCAAATTTCCATATGTACTTAGGAGTTCCGAGTTGTTTTTCTTTGAAAGCATTCGTGAAACTAAAAGCATTCGTGGAAATAATATCGAGCACTGCTGTGCCTTTCCATTTTCTCTACGTCAACAACACTGAAAATCCCAAACGAACCTCGGATAGCTTTGAAAACACTCGAACGTTTGGACTTGAAGATCACTGGACATAATATACTTTTTCTTTTCTATTTCAGATGAGTTATTTAAATTTTTAGATTAACCTTGATTGCGTACGTATGTGAAACCCTGCGTTGATTTCTTCGCTAGTTATGCAGTGTTTTATAAAGACTAGGAGCGAGAAAAGTCTACTGAAAAGTAGAACTAGTGATCTTGCACTGCGTCGTGAATGAATGTCGTTAACTAAATCTGTTTTGACACGGAGACACTGAGATTGAGCTCATCTATCTCGTAAAATCTCTTGTGACATTGTTTTGCCATAATGCAGTAGGATTACGTTTATTAAACATAAGTAATACGACTATTTTTCACGGACTCAAACATTTTTGCCATTTTGCATAACTTTTCGTGGAATTCACTCATGATCATTATGGGTTGCCTAGTTGTATTTTGATTTTTTCAAAATGAAATTTCAGTTTACATACTCGAAATACATGTAACTAGCATCAAATAAATATCCGCTTCGTGAGACACATTCTGTCGTTTACATGTTACCGTGTTCTGAAATTGTTTTTACCTAAGCCATTATTACATAGCGTCTCGTTTTCTGCACACTTGATTGTTATAATGCAAAATCAAGAAGATGGTAATAATGCCAATAAATGTTTTATTAATTATTAAGGCTCTGTACATCTCCTTTTTTAAATGCCATACATCAAACACCAAAATGGAATAAAAAAGCTTATTTTATAATTTGAATGTTTACATAGTGAACCTTGAACTCTTGCCGTCATGTTACAGGATAGCGTTTATTGCAGTAATTGACGATATTTTTCCGGCAATTTTTCTTATACGATTGACGTAATAACTAACTCTTAAAATGCTAATGAAATTTATTGAGAAATTAACTTCATGCTTTAATCGATTGACGTTCTCGCTTTTATCAGTTCCAAATAGAATTTTGTCAAGCGCTAGGCTGTTAACACGTGTAATTCATCATTGATTTGATCTTTCTGGATTTTAATTTCTGTTTTTTCTGTGCAGTGAGACGATGGAGAGGCTGATGCGGTTGGTTGTAGCGCAGGGAGAGACGATCCAAAACCAGCTTCGTCGTCTCAATCAACGCGAGTCACAAATTGAAAGCTACGAGCAGCAGATGCATCTACTTCGAGTGCAGAGCTTGGGCAATGACTATCTCCTTTCATCATATTTACACGACCAACATCACCAGCCCCAAGAGTACCCTCATGCACAACATAATCCAGAGCAAGGATTTGATGCTGATTCCGGTGCACGGCTTGGTAATCTTAGAAATCCGTTGATTCCAACCGCAAGGTTGCAAAATAATTCCCACCCCAACAACCATACTCCATACAGTCAAAGCAGTAAGGGACTTCTGCCTGGTATGGCCGACACCCGAGAAGTATACGCCAAGCCAATTAATATAGTAGGTGACCCAAATGATTTATTCATTCACGATGGTGGACCTTCCAAAAATGCCTCAGACCGGATGAACTCGATGCGGTCGACAAAATTTACCGAGCCGTTTAAAAACAACGCACGGTTTAACTCTTCAAACAAAGACGACACTATCAGCGAAGAGAAGAGTAACGATTCAGGTGTAGTACTCGGAGAAGAGTGTTTAACATTAGTCGAAGATAAAAGTCATCGTGATTTCGAAGACTTAAATGAGACAGAAGTTCAGGAAAGGTTAACATTCTTCACCAAAATGGAAAAAGTATTGAGTCGCTTACTAGAAGAAGAAGAAAAAATTCACGGGCTGAGGTCGACTATTGAAGTACTTCAAACTCAACAGAAACGGGAAAAAACAGAGTTAGAATTTGACTTGAAAAGAGCGGCCGAAGATCATGCTGCTTTAGTGGCAGAAGTTCGTTCGAATGAACAGCAAATTCGAGTCGTAGACACGTCAGCTGTTCAAAAGAAAAAACTCATTGACGCACTCCTTGCAGATGAAGTAGATTCAGATCAAGAAACGAAATATTTACAAGCAAAGTTAGACTATATCCTGCACCTTCCACCGACGGCTTTTAGGCTACCGGAGGAGGGGGATGATCCTCCTCCCCTGCCCCCTCCTCCGGTCCATCCCGCTTGTTTAGTCCAAAGTCTACTTCACAACCAGCCTGCACAGCTAGTGCACCCGACGATACCAATCACCTCCCAACACGCCTCGCCGGATAAAAGTTTCAAGTCTCAACAGCAGGGTTTGAAAACACAGACTCTTCAAAATAATTATACTCATTGCAGAAGTTTATCGGGAGACAATCGACCATCCTTTAGGGCTGTTCATCGCCCACCGTCGCCAAACATTTTGTATAGCAACAGAGCCCCTTCTCCATCTATTATGATGGGCTCTAACAGAGCTCCATCGCCAATTGTTCGTTTATCAAATAGATCCTGTTCGCCGAACCGTCGGAAACCCTTGCATCCGCCACCTTACGATCACCATAAGCTCCATAACGGGGATTTAACTTCGTGCGATAGTAATAGCGTGCCTATCTTACGCAACGCTGCAGTTTCTATGAGAAATACCAGTGTTCAATCTCACGTGAATAATATCAAAATTTCGAATAGTTCTAATGCAATAAAAAATACTTTTACCAGCTCTGGAGTCTTACCAAATAAGTCCGATCTTCGTCTTTCCAACAATCGAGTTATGAATACCTCACAAAAACATTTGCATCAGATCTCGCCTAGCGGCAATGAGAGCAATTCTTCAAGCCAAAGAACCGATTTAATATCTACCAATAAACAAGGAGAAAACAATGAATCGGATGTACCTCCACCACTGCCTTTGAGCCCTCCGCCCGTTTTAACTCCTCCTGCGAGCGCCTCCAACCTGACCTTATCTAAAGCTTCCAGAACCCTGGTTAATAGAAATGAAACGAAGACCCCGGACGTAATGGGAAGTGAAGCCAGTAAACGAAATTTGCTAAGTTCAATTGGTAGTCGAATTGTGAGCGGACATACCAATAGAACAGTCGATGATGATGACAACGACTCTACCACAAACAACTCTAGTCTTGGAGTCAGTTCTCGGTCAAGCACTTCTTCTGAAACATCCATCAGCAACTGTTCCTCTTCCGTTTCTTCAGGTGTCTGTGTCGATACTTATCATTCAAACAACGCCAATAAAATACATCGCATTCACAATCAAATATCCGCCGTTACAACGAAACCGTCCAAGCTGAAGCCGTCAACACTTATGTCATCTACTAAAACGGCAATTCCAGACGACTCGATTCATCTCCGAACAAATTCCCTGTCCCAAAATGAGAGTAAAAAAGAAACAGATTCCGCAGATTCCAATTCTGACACCGGTTTGAGTTCGCTTCACAGCAGCAGCGACGAAGCAGGATACGCTCTCGACACTTTGGTGTAATGAGATCTCAAACTTGGATCTGTCACCCCAACTCTTAAGGGTAATTCATCCCAATCCGCTGGTCTTTGCATCTTAACATCTTAGAACATTTTGATAAAAAGAAATGTTTTACGGTTCATGCTCTCACGCGGGCCTCAGCTGACGAGGGTTAACTTCTAACTTCTCGAGGGGATTTTTCGCTACTCTAGAATTCCTTATCGTCGCGTGGGAGGGTTTCTACTCAAGTGTATGTGCTTCTTTTATTTACTTAGGCTAAAGTTGATCTTCACAGGTCTGATCTCTATTATTAATATGAAGCAGCTTCCGTTTGGATTTTAAAACCTACTGGCCTACTTTTTCATATCTTCATGCAATTTTGAATCCTTTCCAGTAACTTAAGACACTCGGGATTAAAAGTACAGTGTTTACTCCTGGATACGCATTCTATTCAATTTGTAAGTTAGATTGATCTCGTGGTGTTCGAACTAGCCTTGTACGTATAGCACTAAGATATGTTAATTGAAAGTTGAGTTACTCTCGATCGGTCAGTATTCACTATCAATTGAACAAATTTGATTCATAAGAGCACAATGGATGCAGATGATTAAATTCAGTTTACCTTACAGAAACTTTGGTATATGTAGTTATTTTATCCCACGTAAATATACACTTCTTAGCGAAGTATTTCTCGTATCACATTACTCAAGTTCATCCCCGTTAAAAGTAGGCTGCAATCTAGGTAATCACGCGGGTGCATAGTTTACAGGAAAAAACTTATTTGAAAGCTGTACCTAATATGCACCGAAGTATGTGAAGTTACATGAAAAAACGCAAACGGAAATTCAACAGAGGAACACAACAGATAGTCCATGAGAAAAATTTTGGTTACTAAATTCACAGCTAATTTCTGACTGCACAGTACCAAAGAAAATGTACAAAAATCGTACGATTTAAACCCCTTATTACTTCAGATGGTTTGTTTCAGACACAGTACTTAAGTTTTTAAAATTCTCGATATGTCCCGAAGTAGATGTCGGGGAACTCCAAATATGTATGAATTGACGATGAGTCTTGTGTACATACGGTTTAAAGTCTGCGTGAATAAAGATTTCATAATATAATATAATTTGCATTTCCTTCGGTTATAATTTTATTAAATATCATTCGTTGAGGATCTATCCTAGTAGAGTCGTCCCCACCATAAGGCGCTTGATCGGTTCCAGCAAACAGTCGCTCTATAGTCGTCTCCTGCATCGAGTAGCAATGAAACTAGAGCGAGCATTAAACAGAACGGAAAATGCACTCATCACAAGCAAGTAACGCGTGCAATAAGAAAATAGAACAATTGTTTAGCAAAACTGATTCAGGGCTCTATGCGGAGGGCGCTTTTAATTCGTTCTCTATATTTAATGCGAAAAATTAATGAAGACTAATAAATACATTGTGTAAGAAACAGAACGAGAGGACTGGAGATCATCGCTGTAGTTTCACCCTGCAAGAAGACGGGACGGAGGGACAGATGAAGGACGGAAAGCTCTTGCTGCACCGCTTTGTTTTAATCAGCGTTGATGTACTCGTAGTTCGAGTAAAAGTACGAATTCAAGGAGTGGTACAATAAATAAATAAAAAACGGAAGTTGCCGTTTCAAGTGTCCACTGAGAGTAAAACTAAATTAAACACGAGTGAAATGTTAACAGAGGTGCAAGCCATATGTGTCTGCCACATTGTTGAGAGAGAAAACCAAGGTGGGCAGAAACGTGAACCTGGACTATTATTATTATAATCGTTAGTTAAAAGCTCCCTAGCCACACCGAAGTCGATCTCAAGAGAGCGAAAAGAAGTGACTATTTTGTATGGACTTTAGACAACGTGGAATTTATGCACAGGTGTTTCTTAACAGGATAGGAACTGCAAGGTAAGAAAGAAGAGGAAGAACAGATAGAGAATAGTTAGCGAAGGAATGAAAATGGAAAGAAACAAAATGGGCACGAAAGCTAGAAGTTCTAAAGGCCTAAATATAACCTAAGTGCCCCCTGGAGACGCCATTCCCCACAGCATAGGCCAGAGATAGACTAACCTATGGCCTATCCTGAGGGACTGAACCTGATACTCGAAGGATAGAGGAAGGAGCTACTGCTATCAAGAATGAATACACCAGTTTACGGAGTAAATACGGAGTACTAGTAGACTTTCCCACTAAAAGTGACTGGACAAATGATGTTAATTACAGAAGATGCCCTCTTATTTACGGTAAACCTGACATGAAAAACTGTTGTATGCAGTATCACTGATACGGACTGGCTTCTCTGAGTCTCGCTGATTAGTTAGTAGAAAATTCCCGGGTCCGTATTTTTATCTAATAAATCCTCAAGAGCGTAACCAAGAGACTAACGGACTAAGCAAGCAAGTAACACTGGGCTAGTATTATACAGTGGGATATCAACAAATTTAAGAGGAAGTTGTCTAGTATCGTGTGGGGTTCAAGAAAAGAATTATAGGGAAAAACCTATTAGAAATGAGCATATAATGACCGAACTGATAATTCGGCATTCTTTCACTCTTTGAGTCCTAGACACCCAGATAATTTTCAAAACTATTCACAATTTTTTAGTAGTTTTACCATACCAAGCGTATACTAGGCGGAAACTAAGGTATCCCTGCAGGATTAAAAAAGTGAATAAGGAAGAGTTACGAGAATGTGGATCTGAGCTGTTAGGGGTCAGTCCACGAATAGCAAATTTTTGGATACGAAACAGAGGAGATATTTTAAGATATTAATCCATTATACTAATACACAGTTCTTTGCATGCTTAGCCCGTCCGTCCGTCACTCTCGGACGCTCTTAAAAGATGTGGATACGAGAAAATTCCCGGGTCCGTATTCCTAAACTAATAGCGAGACTGTCATATAAAGCAGTCCGTATCAGTGATTCGGAAGATATTTCATGTAAGAGTTACCATAAGAGGGCATCTTGAGAATATAACATTATTTGTCCTCCTATTTTTGGCGAGGAGAGTCTACTGGGGAGGGAGAACTGAATCTGAAAATTTACTATGGGAACTATGCTGAAAATAATAAAATTGAAGAAGTTTACGAGATAATCGTTACCATCGCGCGTCGACGAGAGAGCTGAATAATGCAAGGAAAAAAGTTGAGGCTACTACGAAACATTTTTTTTGAGGCATGTGGAAGCAATTTTGAGGCAATTCTGTTCGGCAATGAACAGAATTGAAAGAAATTCAGAGAGTGATTATAGGATTAAAGTGGTCGTAAAATATAGTGTACGAAAGTGGTAGAAGGCAAGGGGGAAATGAATGCTCGAGCGCTAAGGTGAGTTTAACATAGAAGAAAAATAAAGAGCACCTTGGTAATGAAAGCGAACGAAAGGGGTTCCGCAAGGCGCAATTTACAGTTACAAATAGGACCCTGCTTGAAAAAAGGTAAAAAGTTATCACTCGCTTGTTGGCACAGGATAAGAATAAAACGAATCTTTTCAATAAAATGTCAAACGATGATCAAATATGAATGGATATATCGAAATTTAAATGCACTGATGGTATACAATGGAAAAGAAACAAAGATACGTAGAAAAGGGAAGAATATGCTCATGGAGCAATAAATATATATGTTGCCCCCAAAACAAACGCGTTCTTCACATAAGAAACAATTGGGCCCATTCTGATCTTCCCCATTCATGCACAACATGTCAACTGTACTAAACGCCAATACATTAAAAAATGAGATATCTGAATCTCAAGACCTCAGCAGAAAGCATCTGACATCGACGGTTGTACAACAGCAGAAGGCCAGAGGCACTCACGAGAAAACCCGTGTTTCAAAGGCGTGGATACCTCTTTCTTTGTGTCACAAATATCAAATGAAAACTAAAATGCACAATGAAATCTTAACATATTTTTACTTGAAAGGCGTATTAACTCTTAAATTGTTAATATGGATCTGCCTGCTCGAACGTCGTCCCCATAGAGATACGTTAATGATAGTTAATAGCGAGACCAAGAACATTACCATACTGGCAAGAACATCAAAATACTGGCAGCTAGCCAGTATTTTGACTATTATTTGATGTTTCGTTAACTCATTCGCCCAATGGTTGTGCAAGTGTTATGATGGTCATTTGAGAAAACATGAAATGGGTTACTCGTATGAAATGAAACAACAGGAAGTAAACGCAGTCTACAACTTGTTTTCTTTTCATGAAGGCATAGGGGGAATACAAGCAAAAAGAAATGAGCACATTCCTCCAAACACAAGATTACTTTGAGACCCGAATACCTTTTCCACTCTTCCTACCTTAACCTGAAACTCTGTGCTTCCCCTTTACCAGCTGAAAAGGTAAGAACTATCAGTTTATCAAATGGAAACGTAAGAATAAAAAACAGTTCGTCAAATGAAAAGGTGATAACATCATACAGATAATCAAATAAAAAGCTCAAAAATGTTTGCATCTACACCTAACACAGAACATTTTGTTAAATGAAAATATAAGAAACATTCATCACCTTATCCAATGCTAGGATGATCAGTGTTTTCCCATACATGCATTTAAGTAACTGAAGGAAATCGAACAACTACTAGAAGAAAACATTCAAAATTCGAGCAAATAAATCGGAGTCTCAATCAGGTTAATAGAACGTAAACCTTTCACCAAATAACAATGATTTTCTTCACGCAACGGAAGAAAAAAAAATTACCTCGTAAATAAAAAAATAACCGCAGCAACCGTCCATTCTATCCGATCACAGGACAGAAACAGTAACTCGTACATATAGAAAATGTACAAGATTAGTCGTGCGTTAGAAAAATCAAACAAAATTTTACTATTTCAAGATTTATATAAGTAACCTTGACTATAAACATAAATAATGCATATCCGGGTGGAGTAAACAAGAAGACCGACTATTTTTAGCATCTGAATCACGTAGGAGTGAAAAGTTGTTCTACATGTCACATGCACATTCATCAGTCAAAAAAACCTAGGCAATAGATGAAGTTTCGAAAAAAACTTGAATAAGAAACGCAATATATTTAAATACTTCCATTCATTTCAACTACTAAGCAAGAACTATTCTCACAGGAAAACGCATACAAGTCAGCATCTACTTTACCAAGATTTCACCTTGTTCTCCCATTCATAACTCCAGTAATGAACTATAGTTCAACAGTAGGTTTTTCATAGCATATTCAGTTATCAAACTCCATTGCCTGCGTGGACTCGGCTTGACCTTCAGGCGCACACTGAGGAAACGTCAGCGAACGTTCTTGGGGTTCGATTCCATGACTTTGGACTGCACTAGTCAGTGCAAAATGCTCTGAAAAATTAGTCTCACTTTCTGTTGCCCCTTCACGATCAACTTGTTCGCTACCATTAACTTCCCGATCAGAATCGTTCAATTCCAAGGGTGAAGTTACAGGAGGGAAAATTCGAGTTGATTCTACACACAATGTCACGTCCATATTGCAATCATCAGTAACGTCCATACGACAATCTTCGGCAACATGGTCAAATTCTGGATTAGTGCCAGCCAAAGGTTCTGTGTTGTCCTTGGTAGGAAAGCTTGAGTCCAACACTATGTCGTTCGCAAAGGTTGCATTTGCGGCCTCGGCCGTTTCGACGATTTTTTCTTTCGGTGAACTATCGGTAATGTTATTTTCGGAAGCAAGAGGGATTCTTTGAGCTGTATCATTGACATTAATCTCAAAAGTACTGGTTTCGACTACAGGATTGCAATTGCCAACAGGAAAATTTAGTGGTTGCTCATGGTCAGACTGCATGACATCGGAAGCGGTAGACGATATCAAGTCTTTTGCCAAGCGTCGCTCATTCAAGAGCAATTCTTGATCAGAATCACACCTACACCCGAGTTCTTCGTGGCTTGTTATTTGTGCGAAATCCTGAATGGTACAGCTTGCAGTACTTTCAGCTCGTGGTAGGCAAATGTCATTTTCGACCGCTGATACAAGATTAGCAGACGTGGTTGTAGTTAGGTCAGCACTGAGAATGGGACATTCAACTGCGTCAGAAAGTCTTAGAGTATTGTCACTCTCTAATGGCTGCGAAGAAGTTTCACACCTAGTTTTATGAGAAACAATTGGAGCTTCCGTAGCTGAGGCAGGAACATTCACTGTCAAAACCTGTGTTGAGCAATTAGGCATCTCTTCGACATTGGTTCTACAAAATGCCTCCTGAGTTATTTCTGTCGATAGCTCCCCAGCATCGGAACGAACAAGCATATTATCGTTTGGATTTTCATTATGTAAAACTTGAGGTGCGTCGAGTTCATGACTAACAGCTTGGGACCCTGTATTGTACAGCGTAAGCCCATCCGTAAGTTCGCCTACAACAATTTCTGTCGACTGACAGCTTTCAGAGTTCTTTCCTTGAGTCTGCATTTTTTCACTTATTTTCAAGACATCGTCGCTAACATTTGCATGCATTGCATCAATATCGCTGTCACCTACAGAATTCGAGATAGAATCAGCAATGGCAGAATTTACACCGGATTTCGTGTTAGCGCTAACATTGACAATCAAATGCCGAATAGACGCACTGTCATCCTTTACTGTCTCACATTCCAGCTGCCTGTTCTTGTCTTCGCCGGTTATCACACGGTATGTTTGGCCTTCCTTAGCAGAGCACTCTAATGAAGACACCAGCTGTACGTATTCTTCTTTTTTACGTTTGAGAGAGGAGAGCTGATCTTCTCCCTTAGTGCGCAGGCTTTGGATCTGCTCACTGATTTTGCTGCTATGCTGGGCAAACACAGTCGCTGATGACGAGGTTTCCGTCTGGACCTCAGCAAGGACTTCCCTCTGCCTAGGTCTATGGAGCAGTGATAGCTCGAGCAACTCTTCTGCAGCGGTCACTGCAACGTCAAAAAAATATCCCGCTACATAAATGGCCCAGAAATTAAGAGACAGGAAATGGACAATGCACAAACAACCCCAACATCACCTCCGTGTGAGCTTCATTCTCATCATTGAGAATGGTTTCCTCACTCCTGGGAGAAAGTGAATTTCATAGCATCAGGCGCACAAAATTGCACGCAATTAAGCGAGAGTAATTATAATTAGCGAATGACTTACACCTTACAGGCTTACACAATGCATTCCACGCTACCAAAATATGCATTAATACACACTATGGAATACTTTAGAAACTTACGACCCCTCATGCAACTAAACTATTAGAAAGACTTCATTAACTCAATGAAAATAAGCTATCTTATTTCGAGAAAAAAATGTAAGCATGGATTGGCGCATCCATGTTTGAGTTTGAAAACTTACCTCGCATTTCCTTGAGCCTGCTTTTCATCTCAAGCAGTCTCGTGTTCATCTGATTCAGCTCACGCAAAGTGTCCACCAAACTCTTTGATAGCTGCCCAAAAACAAATTAAAAACGTTAAGGAAAATATCGAACTTCGAGAAAGTGATTCGTTACAGCTCCCTACACGGCGATTCAAGAGTAACCCAGGGTTCGTCGCAACCTTTCTCGTCGCAACCGAGCAAAACGTTCCATTATCTTTTTAGGACGACGAGAACTAATTAAAGGACAGATGGTACCATGAGATTTCAAGTGACGAATTATCCTACCAACTGAACTTAATGACGCACGTAATTGAAGAGATATCCTTCTATAACTAACTCCATTTGCAATAAGGTCTGCACTGCATTTACGGAGGTCTTGATCAATTAGAATATTTTTTCCCAAATTCTCAATGTTTAAAGGACAACTGTCAGACCATGAAAGCTGATTGTAATAGTCTAAAGAAGTTTCCCTAAATTTACTCTAGAACATTCTAATGATATCTAAATCCAGAAATTCTCGAATTAAAAAACATGATAAATATAAAACGTGTTCTAAATTTATATGCAATAAAAATATCGTTTTTTAATGTGTGAATTTCATTATTTTTTGCAAATATAATTCTTTCATCGAATGCATTATATGTTCTATCAGTATCTAAATTTTGATTACATTAACTTCATTCAAAATACCTAAAAACGTATTTTTCTAAGGAGTTGTAAACTTATGCGGGGCAGGATATGTTTCGATAGAGATTAGATCTTAACCCGCACCATATCAAAAGGCTTCAAATTCAACTGCTTTCATTCTTGATACTCGCATAACTCTTGAGAAGACCAAGAAAAATATTCTACTGTACTTTATACGAGTATGAGTAGTAGTAGTGAAAGCAGCGCTTCAGCAACTCAAG
>VOMN01128053.1:0-12145 GCA_014899125.1 Orchestia grillus
TTCTGCGAACCTTGCCTGCCTTCTGGCTGCTCTGGCCAGGCGCCGTCGGCGACTGCCGCTAGTATTTGTTAGCCTAGCTTCCAGTTGGCGACCTTTGTATTTTGCTCTGTTTAAGGGGAGAAGTGGAAGCTTTGAATGAGTTGTATTTATAAGTTTTCTCGGTTATCTAAAATCTAAAGTCAAATTACAAAATTGTTAGCGAGTTGAAATTTGACGAGTTTTAGCACATATCTCTTGTATCAAATCGTAAGAACTACTAAATTTGGCTCCTCTTTCAACCTTCAACACGTACCTGCAGGTGGTAAGTAGGTAACGCCATTAGAGGTTTTAGAAGCCATTTCATTTAGCTAAAAAAACAGCTCACCCGTACAGGAAACTTCAGTTTGATGTTACAAAGAAGTGAGCTCGCCAGCGTTGACTGCGTGCTGCTGGTCAGTAGCACACTAATTCTCAGTAAATCAGTCGATGCTCGTCAGTAGCACATGTTACTCGTCTGTAGTAAATGACACTCGTCAGTGCTCACTGATGTTCGTCAGGGACGACTGACGCTAGGTTGTGACAGCTCTCGATAAAGCCAACCCTCGATGAGTCAGATTGCTACCCCGCGGTTTGTGTGCTGAGACTTGCTTTGCTGTTATATGCGTAATACGATATTGTGATACAATAATTTGATGGTCTTTTGCTAGTTTCAATTCACGTGTAATTTTTGTACGCACTTTCAGGGCGAGGACTGAGAGCTCAAGGGAGAGCCAATCGATGCCAAAATATGTCATGTAACCAAATATATTTTTACGACCTTTTAGCTTCCTAACATTTCGTGCAACATTCCTGCTTGATTTGAGGAAATACTTACGGCAGTGATACTAATTTATCTTTTGTGTGAAGGAACTGTAGAATGCATTTATCCCATTATCAAGCTTCAATTTTCCCATCTTGAATGCATTCGTGTACTTATTAAACTTACAGACGTTGGTTGCCAATATTTTCTTTAGTTTTACTTTTTCATTTACTCTTTAAAACGAGGTCATCTCTATCCCTTCCTATGGTTATCCCAAGCTTGCCTTGATCTAGTTTTCATAAACTCTAAAATTTAAATCACAGCTGTTCCTTTTCAGCATTCGTTACCTAAATATTGCCGTAAAATCGGTTTCGTGTACTCTGAGAACGAGTTCAGGCTTTCTCTTTCTGTGGTTGTTATCTCAAGTTTTCAAGTAAATAGCTCAGTTGCCGTAAAATCTTTCCCAAGAGCTCGCATTCCAAGTCATAACTCGAGCTGTGTTTGCCGCAGGAGTGTCCAGAGGGCGTGGTGCAGGAAGACGCCTTCAAGGAAGTCTACGCTAAGTTCTTCCCACACGGCAGTGAGTTTCACGACCGTGCTAGCTTATTGGTCCAGGTTTTTTACCTCTTGAAGATTGTCTGGAGTAACCTCTGGAAACCCGTGAAATTTTTTCTTAATCTCTGTAAATGCTTTCATCAAATACGTAACGTGCTTCCTTCTATCGTGCAAGAATATCTCTATTTGTTGACCCATGATGTATTTTAATACAGACAACTTCATTCACTGACACACAACCTGCGCTGTTTCGTGGCGGATTGTGATGAAGTGGAGTGTGCATTTCAGAGGCTGATTCTCGTACGATTTTTTTATTTTCCATGATTTTTCACCGGAAGATCATAAGGATGTGTGAGCGAGTGTGCGATGCTTTGTCTCCTCTCATTTGGGTATCCATAATATTGAGAGGAATCTCGTAAGAAAACTGTGTGGAAGGAATGTGTAAGGAATCTAGGCAAAAACTGCATCTTGTGAGAATTGAGTGTTCTTGCTTGTTTGATGTTCTTGAACAGCTTGATGTGATGAATTCGCGTCTGTGTGTAATTGTTATGTAATAATATTTTTCATTGCCAATTGCGTGCAATGCTAGGACTCATCGACTGATTTTTTCTCTAACTTATTCAGAAAATCCAAAGCACACGTTGAACATTTTTTTATCAGTTTTTTACTTGAAGAGAGATTTCGAATTTAGACTCTCTCACTTCCTATCCATCATCTCTCTCTCTCCTCTACTCTGTACCTTGATTGCGACAATATTCCAGTCATCACCGGGTCCAGTATTTCTAGCTGACGCTACACGTGTAATTTCAGGCTGAAATTAGTCCCATCAAATGTGAAGCGTTCGCGAAGGTAAGAAAAAAGGCTTCTTTTTAAATTCTCTTTGGCGAAGTTTTTATGTAGAACGTGAATTCATGGAAGCCTTGAAATACCTCGTTAGAGAAAATAGTCCGAGTTGTATTTTTGTACGGCTGCTGTGCCTAAACATCACCAGACAAAACCAGAAAATTCCACCTTTGAACGAGTAGCGTGTAGTTCAAACCTTTTCCTGCGATTAGCTTTCTGGACACAGGAAAAACTGTACATACTTGTACTTTTGGAGTTGACTCGTCGTCAGCTTAATGTCCGCTGAATTCTCTATAGCTTAGTTCAGTGTATTCATTTTTTTCTTGTTTCCGCATCAAAAATTTTTGTCTGTAGGATTTTCTCTCGCATTACAGAGACGGCGACATCAAAGTGTGCGGCCGCATCCCTCTAAAAATTAGTTTGAGCGCCTAGCACGGGCGGTAGCATCATAGAGAGAAGTTATCGTCTACCAATGAACGGGACCATAACTCATTGTCCTTATAACCCCATAAAAACTCAAATTATTTTTGCGATAAGACTGCAGCTAGCTAGTGCGGAAAACCAGCAGCAGCTTTGTGAAACGATCCAATACTATTGATCCTTCTAGGGTTAAGCACCGAATATATAATACATCCAAAGCTGGTAGACTAGCTACCGGGCTGCCTCTCTGGACCAACATGAGGTGGCCCTCTTTTTCCGTACTTTTGTAGCCTGCGCTCTGCATGCCGAATTTTAAGGAACTCGATCGTTGAAAGAGACATAAATGTACAGCCACTGCTGTCTTAAGTGTGAACTTCAAATGGAATGTTGCTTCCGAATAAGAAGGGAAATCCATGTCGCTGTGAATACAAAAATGGGATGCAAGGTTGCAGCAGAGGTGGCGGTACCCTGACAAAAGAACGAAAAAAGGAAGAAAGAAACTTCATTACTACCAACACACTTGATATACAGTACGTCTCTGGGTTTTCAATGCCTTATACCCACTGACGAATGAGTGATATAAGGAATGTGAAGCTTATGCTTTCTTTTCCAAGGGAAGCATTCTGTGGTTCTGCGAAAATCCGTTTCCTCATCCGGGAATTGAACCCTTACTTCCCAGTTGAGGGCGGAGTGCCCCTAAACTAGTGCGCCATGGGGCCCCAAGCCTCAACTGCTGCAACATTTCTCGTTACTCGTCATGCGCGAAATTCTGAACGATTTTTATTCGCCCCCGTGAAGGCCTGGCGTGAGCTTACACTCCTGTCACTGATATTCAAATCAAGTTTGACTGTCATCTGGGATTCAAGACGAAATTCACTTTTTTATTCTACGAGTCGCTGTTTCGTAAGAATTATCTTTAGGCAATGGTTCTTAACAGCACTTGGTGTTCCTCAGGAAAATAAGCATTGAGACGCGTTATGTACGCTTCCTCGGCTTATGCGACAAATGTCGATCACAGCTCATAAGCTACACACTAATAATTGTGTTCTGTCTATAAATAGAGCCTATGATTGCTGGGCTGAATGGCTTGTGCTGTCATGAAACCAAAGAGCATTTTCACTCTGTGCTCAAATATAGCAAAAAGGAACGCACATGTATCCGCTGTAATTTTCATGAGATTGTAATTTAATTTGTAAAGCGCGATGGGAGTTCCACGGTATTACACGTGCTGTTTTTACTTGGTGACGTCAAACACACCCAGACTCCTCTCACTCGTGCGAAAACGCAAAATTAACTTTAGGGTTTACATAACCCTTCTATCAAACCCAATGTCAAAAATGTGATAAGAGACTTTACAGTGCCCTTTATTATAATGTAACTCCAGATTCTCTGCCCCGTTTGCAGCCGCTTAATTATAGGTTGCTGGACGTTGGTAACCATAATGTTTATGTGTGTAATGAACTCAAGTTTATGTCATGTTATTACTTCTATATTTCGAGTTGTCGTCACTCTTGTAAGGCTTCTTTTTTTGAGAAATCGCTGTCGTTTACGCGCAGCGCGCTCACTTCTCACTGGTCTCAGTTAAGTGAGAACTCTCCTGATCCTTTTTTGTTGCTCCTCTATTTTTGATTTAACTCCTTGAGAATATTTATAGCCGAGGCTTTTCTGTCTCTAATGAAGCATATTTTTACTCATTTTTACATAATTCTTGATGCAGCTTTGCATGTTACTCTCGAATTTTTAGTGACTATATTACTTACGTATCACCGACCAAATTTCGTTAAATTTATCTGACTACTAGATGAAGTTCCAGTATTTACAAAACAATGAAAAACGTCTACTAAAGACTTAACTTGGAAGTAAAGCTTTTTAAAACACGCCTGCAAATATCAGAGGCTGTTCAGTTAGGATTGGTTATTGCTTTTATTATTCATGATAAAATGGCTCACAGACTCGCTCCTACGCATGTTAGTTTCAGAGTAAGGTATAATATGAAGGTATGATGTCCTTTCAGAGATACGCTTAGACTGAGGTCAACTATGACCCTGAGAACAAATTTTTTGTCACATCTGTAGCTGACGTAGCAATGATATTTCTTTCCAACAGTTGAGTGCAATAACGCAAGCACAATTCAAAGGACACTCACTCACACTGAATGCAGAACTGAACCTTTTTTGCGGCATGTGACTGTGTCCACAGATTCGAGTCTCTACGCTCACCACGTCTTCAAAGCCTTCGACCTCAACAGCAACGGTCAGATCAGCTTTCGGGTGAGTGTTCGTCAGACGTCTGCCATTGTTGTGATGGTGTCATGCTTTGTACACCTGCTCGCTATGCATGTGCTTTCTAACGACCAGCCTGGTGCAGGTCTACTGATTTCGAGTAGACACTTAGGTGAGTAGTTCGGTGCGGAGTCTACTGTTCTACTGTTGTGTAGGGTAGAGGGTTGATGTTTCCCAGTGAAAAGTGTGGTGTAAATCTGTTAATTTTTTGGTAGGTTTTTTCGATGGATGATGTGGCTTAGACGTTACGAGATTCACGAGATTTTCACCTCGTTTGCGGAAACTCAATGCTCTAATTCTGTCTTCCAGCCTTCCATACGAGAAACATTGAAAGTAAAATTGTTTTTGTGTTTAACATGTGAAAACAAAAATGCTCAGCATTACATTGTGACACCGCGCACCTGTCTTTGCAGGACCTGCTGATAAGTTTATCTCAGCTTCTGAAAGGATCGAACCACGACAAATTGAAGTTCGCCTTCAAGATGTACGACACCAACGCTGACGGCTGCATCACCAAGGGGGAGCTCATGGACATCGTGTCGTCCGTGCATGAGCTCATGGGTCGCGGCTCCCACCACAGCCGACATGTGAGTTGGAGGGACAGTAGGGAGGTAAGACGATGCTCATGTGTACACGTACGCGTACGTTCTGCTAGTGCACGATGGCTCATATATCGTCTAGTAATACATAGATGGATCAGAAAGAAAGACGGTCCCTGGTGAGCGGGACAGACTCGGGGACAGACTCCTGATCTGTGGTTATCATGGGGTGCAGTTTGCCGCAGGGATCGTCCTTCTTTTCGACAGGAAAGATAGGCAAAATGACCGTCGGTCGTCCTGTTTTTGCCTATGTTTTTAGCCTTCGTTGCTCTGTCTGTAAGTCTTTCGGTAGTTACGTCAAATATGTGCAGTGCGATGGTTCGTGTAGACGTACACTTTCATTTCTCATTGCGTTGAATTTAGTGTTCAAAATTTAGTGAAAATCTCCGCGATTGCGCGGAGATTTTCGAATAGGCCACTACGCACGTGGTAGCTAAGCTTAATCTTAGAACGTTTTCGTAAATTCTCTGACCACAATTAGATACTTTCTTTGCCATCGCGTACTTAACATGTTCATTCAAGTGCATGTTCATAACTTCCGTGCTTGTCCAAGAGCTGATGCCGAGAATTCGTTGCAGGCCTGGAGAACACACGAGTTTCCCTAGGTTTGCAACTGCCGCGTTGATAAACGTCAGATCAAACAAGCGAATTTGTGTAGCTCTTATAGCGTGATTTGACGTAGAAAGATCGGAAGGGAAACGTGTGAAAAACGTTTTCCTTCGTAGCACGGCTGTCAAATAAAAGTGTGTTGTTGATCAACGGAGATAGTGGCATATGCCAGAACAGACAAAACAAATTGAGTAACTCGATCATGACACGATGAAGTTTTACTTCCACAAATACTTTCAACGTCTTCTTTCAGTTTTCTTGTCTAATTCTGTATTCGAAGTTGATGTAGCTACTAACTCACGATAGTGTTCAAGGATTAGTATCAAATTCCCGATACTGAGATCGAGTTTCCCTGCAGAAAATGTTCAGTGTTACCTGACTAATTGTTTTGCATGGCACTTCAGTCGTGAACACTGCCTAGAGCTTGCAAGTGACCGAGAATTAAAGCTTGTTTTTGCATACCTACAGCGCGCGTATGCAAAAGAATGAATTTATTTGCAAAGGAATGAATTTATTTGCATTGATGTTTGCAAGTTTCGGTGAATGTGAACTTGAAATCGTACTTGCGTTCATAGAATATCAACTGTCGCTTGTTGAAATGAGCCTTGTCGTTCGATGTACTGAGCTGAAACGCATCCTGTATGTTGCCAGTGTAGAATGCCGGGAGGTCATGGGCAAAGAATTGCTTCTAGATTTGCACTCGACCTCTCACCCAGTGGCACCAGCAGAGGTAAAAGCTCCTCTGCAGAGTCTGTGGAAGTTGCTTTCTGAACTCGTGAAGTTGAAGTTGAACCGACGACGATTGAAATTTAACGCCGGCTTAAGTTAACAACACACGTACCTTAATTTCTACTGAAGACTTGCGGAATTCACTTCAGATGATCATTGTTCGTATTGCTTTTCCTTATCATTGCTGAGAATATCTGAATTGATTTGCACTGGTGTGGTGACACCATTTTGGCATATTGATATTCATGATTATCTGCAGGAGACGCTGAAGTAATGGATTTTTTGTCGGATGTAACACACCTTTCAGTTACATTCTTATGGCGTTTTCAACTCTCCAGAGGCTCAGAATTTTATGGATTGCTTAGTTGTAAAGGCTCGCGAAATGTTTAGTGATTCTTTATTTAGTTTTTCACGTCGATTGCAGTATTTTCCTTCCAAAATTGAATCGTGGATGTTTGATGTTTTTTCAACGTAACTTATTACAAAAATTGCCGAGGCCGTACGCATGTCGTTTTGTACTAGGCCTTCTCGAAGCACAATTCAACTACGGAGTTTACTCGTGCTAGGTAATTCTGCTTCCTCTTTAGCTGACTGAAAATGTAGCGCCAAAAAATATTTAATGTAAGAGCGACACTCAGAACAAATCAAAGAGAAAAACAACTCTCAGACAAACTCGCAGACCTCATTTTCAAAGAAGGTTTAACCACATCCTCTTTTCTTCCTGTGCTTGCTGTAAGGTTATTACAGAGCGGTCAGTGTACCTGGCAACGTATCTGCGAGACACGTATCTGCGAGACAACACAGCGATGCCATAAAGACGGAATGACCACAGCAGAGAAAAGTGAAAAGCTCCCTCTGCCACTCAGGACTCGCTTTTCAATCCTTAGAGTACTACAGGGACACCTCAGCCGCGGCTTGATTTTTGTCCGGTGTTATTACATTTCCTGAGCGGGACAAGTATCGCGATTCTCTTATCGCAATTCTCTTGGAACGACCGGACGAGGAAACATTGTGCGTCTGGCACCCTGCTACTAAACACATTCATCGTCAAAACTGATCATTGAAACTATAAGAAACTTTCATTTACGTATAAACAACGTTTTTGAGTTAAGAATAAATTGAAAGAACTGTTTATACGTTCAGGACTCAAATGGTTAACTGTCAACCTGGCTTCACGACGACCATAATATTTTCAGTTGCGTTGTGACCATCATCGCCATCAGGTCCTCAGCCCAGTTCAAACGATTATAGTAATTTATTAACGACACTCAAATCTGTCTTGTGTCAGCATCAACTCAAATTCACGTCGGTAAAGCCGGAAGAATTGCTCGTCATGTCCGATTGCGTTAATCCCACTCGTATTCGTGTGCCCTGCATGGCATTGCGCGTTAAGCTCTTTGAGTCCTGAACGTATAAATGGTTTTGCAGACCTGCTCAAAATTTATAACCATGTGTTTTAATGAACAATTGTGTTTTAATGATCAATATTGATGAGTAGGGGCGCGTTCAGGGAGCGTGGTGCCAGACGAGCGATATCCCCTATCCTTGTGCTCCAGGAGAATGATGTGCACGGGGGTTTCAAAGTCAGAAAACGCAAGTGTGTAATATCAATGAGCCAGAATTGGGCCCTGCCAAGGCATTCCTGCGGTGTCCTGAGGGATAAGAGGCAGACGGCATGGGAGTGCTGAACGGCTCCGAAAGTGACTCGTGTTCACCAGTAATGACCTAGCGGTGGTATGCTCAGGTACGCTTGTAATGTGCGCCTAGTATGTTCACTTAAACTTTAGTTCTTCTTTTTGAGAGCTTCTTGTAACGAAAATTTTTCGCCTCTATCGAGCGCCTATGTTGAACATGTCGGAGGTCGTTGTCGAGCGCCCATGTAGAACATCGTTGTCGAGAGCCGAGGTGGAACATTTGTGTGGCGAGCGGTTATTTAGAAGCGCCTACGTAGAGTGTCTATGTCAAGCAAACCGTTATGCACCTACGTTGAGTGATCACGTTCAGTGCCGACATCGAACGTAATATGTGCTGCGGCCATACATCTTTTTAAAGCCTTTTCGCTTTTCAGGAATGGTTGTACGCCTTGAGCTCCAAATGTTGGGATTTTTTCATGGTATTTAGAATATTCTCCCTTGGTTCAGAATATTTCTTCCAATCGTCGGTTGAAATATCAAAACCATTGCAGCCTGTCATTTCAGCACTCAACATTTAGGAACAGTTTGAACCTCGAAAGTCCGGAATTACGCCATCCGGCAAGACCTGTTATCTGTCGGTTCACCAGATTCAGATGCTGAAATTTTAGAGATGGTTAAAATGGAGAGAGTGCAACTGCTGCAGGCAGTCCGCGTGAAGACAGTGGAAATAAAGCGGACTGGTCCGACAAGCTCAGGTCCCGAAGCTGCTGAGCTTAGAGGTTCAACCTATAATTATGCTATTTGGCTGCTCCGTCAAAGGTGGATACATTTTTTATATGTATTTAATTTCGCGTTAAAACGTATTTGATCCTTTTATTATTAATTACAGTGACGCCCAAAATTATGCGTACTCTTGTATTATTCTTGAGCATGTTTGAATACATCTTTCAAAAGGGTACTTTTCTTTGCAATGCTGATACCAAAAGTTTCGAAGGTGTTCTGAAGAAAAAAGCAAAATGAGAGTTTTTGAAACGATTTATTTTACAGAAAAAATGAACAACAATGGTTAATGAACCCTGTTCGTGTTCATGCGCACTCATCTCAATGACCTGATGCAATGCCTTCATTTTTGATAACTACTTCCAGACGTTTTATGTAGTTCTACAAGGTTAATGCAAGCATCAACACAACTGTTGGCCCCTCATCTTTTACAATTTCCTCAAATTCTTCAAGATTCTTGGGTTTCCTGACATTGACATTTTTCTTAACAACCCCTCAAATTTTCGATCGGATTAAGGTCAGGGCCTTCGCTTAGCCACTACAAAACAGTAACTTCGTTGTCTTCCAACTAGTTCTTAATAGAGTTTGCTGTATGCTTCGGTTCATTTTCATGTCGAAAGACCATATCGGGTCCCATGTCGAGAGTTTCGGCCAACTGTTTATAATTTCATTTCGAATTTTAACGCATTGGTCTTGTTCCATTATTCCTTCAATATTCACTACGGTTCCAGTTCCATTGGTCGAGAAACATCCTCAAAATATACGACTCCCACTATCATGTGTCACGCTTGGAACAATGTTTTCTGTTTGAACGCTTCTGTTTGAACGCTTCAAATGTTCTTTTCCAGACAAAAGAAACGTCGTTGTGACCGAAAAGTTGCATCTCAGTCTGATCTGACTAAAGAATTGATAACCAGAAGCTAGTCATTTTAGTAATACATTCGCTGGTAAAAGATAATCAGGCTTTAACGTGTCAAGCTGTAATGTGAGGTTATTTCCTGAGTCTGCATCCTTTCTGTCCTTTCCTGTTAAGTGTTCTTTGTAGTGTACATCTCAAAATTTCAATTTCCTTCATACTGAGGTTCTGCAAAACGCTATGCCTGTGATCTTCGTTATTTTAACTTCTCACGCTATTTAATTGTCCTGTCGATCGAGGTTAGACCTTCTCCTTTCTTTATCGTACTCTAAGCTTCTGCAAGGTATTATATTTTTTGTACTTTGCTACATAACACTTGGAACAGTTGATACAGGGACTTGAAATTGATTTGCAGCCACTGCCGTTCTTGTGAGCATCTGCAATTTTCTCTCAACTCTATACTGACTTCCTTTGTTTTCACCACGTTGTCTGAACTGCGGCTGAAGTTGAAATGAGGCATTTCACGGATGCGAACGTTAAGGAAACTAATTAGAATACCCTAGAATAACCTAGAATAACGTGGAATATCTGCATTATTAAATTAAATTCACATATGAATCCAATAGCATTGCTTTGTTGCACTATATGTGTTTTATAGCTATGATTGAGATTTGTACGAATAAATATGAACATGAATCATTTGCTATTATCGCTCACTATTTCTTCAAATTATATTCTTTCAAAAACTCTCATTTTACATTTTATTCCAGAACACCTTCGAAACTTTTGGTGCTAGCATTACTAAAAAAAGCAGCCTGTATAACGATTGATTCAAATATGTTCAAGAATAATACAAGAGCATGAATAATTTCGGGCGTAACGGTACGCCGCGTCGATGTGCTCGGATGAGTCAGCGCCATATTATTGATGGAGTGCTCAATGGAAGAGAGCTTCATGCTCCTGAATAAATTTTATTACTGGAACTAAATGCTGTAATAATTGTACGCGATGACCTTTGTTGCCCTAAGAGAATGGCACAGCGCTGGGCTCCGAACATGAAAGTATCAGGCGTTTGATCTCGCGTTCTTTGCTTTGAAGTCCGACAAGAACTGACATTCTCTCAATGCTGGCATCTGGTGCGGGGGCGGGCAGGCTCGTCCGGCTTGGTTACAGTGTTTCAAGTTTGACGGTCGGTTTCCATCTAAGCCGAAGCCTTCGAGATCGCATGTACGATGAATTTTTAGGTTTTTATAATGCAAGGATTTTGGTATATATGTAACGCGCAGTATGTGGGGTCAACTTGCCAATTCAAAAATTTAATTGTGTTTCTCGGCACAGTCGGGGAAAACATGAACACATATGCAGTCATCAATATTTTGTGTTCCACTGAATTCCGAGACAAAAAAAATGGTCTCTATCCTTTCTGCTAGTATCTTACGCTACTTAGTATGTAAACGTTCATCGATGCTAAAAAAGTGTTCCAAACTTGCTATTAGTTTAAAATGCCTTGGACGGAAACATGCAATAGCCACTGACAGAGATTACCTTATGTTTCGTACGGTTGCTCTTGCTCTGACCGAATTCAAAACGCCAAGCTTTTCCGAGTTATCGCGAAAGCACTGACGTTGCGTGGCTGTAGAGTATTAGGATTTGAGAGGAAAAATCAATAGCGATTTCTTTTCATCTCAATTGAAGACTGAAAATGATGAGATGTCCTCTTCAGCTCCACCTCACGATAGTTCCCGAGGCGTCACACTGTCAGGTCGCGGAGAGAGAAAAGCCGAAAACTATTCTCTCGAGGCATTTGAATTTTAAGAAAGCCCGGCACCTGAGAAAAACATTAATTATTCGAGTGGAAATTTAAATATGATCAATATAAATTTCTCACGTGTAATATGCAGATTCAACCATTTAGCCCATGCAGAATTACTGCCATCAACCCGGACGGAAATTTTTCAACAGCTGTTAAAAAAGACGCAGACGCGGATGACGATGTGTAATTAGATAAGGAAATTTACGATGACTCTTTAGAAAAAATAACACGATTTCTTATCTTCAAT
>VOMN01128055.1:0-11036 GCA_014899125.1 Orchestia grillus
GAATTAAGACCTCTTTGGTAGAGAGGGAGTTGAGAAGGCGTGGGTGAAGCAAAGTAATACACAGGTTCGCACGAGAAATGAAAGAAGACGTAGAGGGAGTAAGCCAAGGTATGAAAAATAGACACAGAGACCGGGAAGAAATAGCCAAATAAGTTACGAAGATAAAACATTAGTGTGAAATAAAATGCTAAATATGAAGACGTAGGCTAAGAAGATGATGCAAAAGAGCGAAGAGGAAGGGAGGAAAACCAAGAAGATCACGAGGGAAAAAATGGAAGGCCACAGTACCCTCAGCCCGTGACACTCGACACCCAGTTTGATTAGAGATGCAGCGCTCGCCTCTCCCATAAAAGTGAGAGACGACTAAACGCGTTTTCTCACACACGGATACGGACAGGAGATTCTTGCCCCATCTCAATGAGGCTGGGGTTTGTGATGCGCCCATATTGCGTCGCGTCACGCATGACAAACACTCGAATGTCATCACGTACACTTGAGAAATGATCCTTGACTGATCAGTCGGGCTCGAATGACTCGAACTGGTGGCGTGACTGTGCCCTGTCAGCTAGCGAGATAATGTGTCACAGAGATAATGGGTCCTGCGTTATGCAAATGGGTGAAGCAGCACTGGGTTTCTCAGCACGCCATTTGAACAACAGCATCACAGAATTATACAGTGCACCAAATGAAGCGCATCACACCACCGCCCTGATGGATCGCTCCCGAGCAACGCTGGTCGGACGCACGGGCTGCACACACCCTCCTTTCTAAATCACGTCTGCGGACTGACTGGCACTGCGGTGTTGCCGTCACCATGCCGTTTAAATGCTCCGACAGATCGAACTTACCATCAAAAAGTATTAAAGAATATCATACCATGCACCGTTGTTAAAATATGATCCATTTAGCTCATGTAGGGTTCAGATTCACGCACGCATCAATCACGCATGGAACTAAAGTATCGTTGCTTCAGACGCATTGGAGCATGACAGGCCTGGGGCATTCCAGGAGATCTCTGGAAGCGCTGGGCCAGGCACAGGATGTCGAGCCGGCAGCCCTCACTTGCCTCTTCCTGAGGCCCCGGGCCATATGAGGAGCGCTGCCCCTGTTTTGGTGCGTGCCCTCGACTCTTTTCGGGATGGCCGGACCCCCTCAGGGTGCCCGTCAAGATGATGACGGCGTGACTCATTGCTTCCGGTCACACGCTTAAGTTTTTGCAAATAAACGATGTCGAAAATCTTACCTCGATAGACTTCATCCATAGCCAACGCAAGGCGAAAGTCTCAAGAACGGCGTGAAAATTTGATCGCTAAGAGTAAAAAGAACTGAGAAGAATTCCGATTAGGCAATTAGGAAGACAGCGTCTTCAGTTGCTCATAGCAATAAGGCAGGGCAATAACTTGGGGGGAACTAGTGGTTCCCGTTAATTTAGCTTGTCCCTTGCATGCCTCTCTTGGCGCTAGTCCCTTGCATGCCTCACTAGTCCCTTGCATGCCTCACTAGTCCCTTGCATGCCTCACTTGTCACTCGTCCCTTGTATGCCTCACAAATTACACTCACGCTCGTGCTACACAAATATTCTTCCGAGCCTCTCGCGTGAGTGTTCACAGAGTGAGACAGGGAGATCAACACTCAACACACCTCCTCCGTGTGGGAGTAAAGGGGAAAGATTCACGAAGTAAATTGAAATCTTCGTAACAATCCAACGCAGGCTCTGCTTTGTTATTCATTTTAGTATTTTTAACATAAAATGCTTACGCCAAAATTTAACGTATCTCACTAGTGCACCTTCGGAATAAAAAACTAGCAGGTTTCCTGTACAAGGCCACGTCCCTAAAAAAACACTTGGAAGGTCTGAAACGAGAAGGGTCGAAATCAAAGTTTGCAGCTCACTTACGTTCTCCATTCACTTTAGTTTCTTGCGCCACCTATGAAGACTTTCCTGTTTCTCAAGATGCTCGTACTGATGTACAAAAAATTCTGTAGACATTTTCAAACATTTTTTCTTTACTTTCAATATCTGTGGCACTTTTAATTTGGCGCTACTCGACAGAAGATATGGTTTGAACTCGTAACAATTCATATTAATAATTTTATTAATTCACCTTATTCAAACAAACTCCTACAGCCTCTATTCTAGTTTCTGACATCTCGTAACGGAGTCATTCAAATCATGCCATTCAAGAAACTTCGCTCATTACTCATTTTTTCCTCACTTCTCTTCCACTTAAAATCCTCGAGTGTTTTAACGAACAAAAAAAAAGACAGAACATCCCAGTCTCCCGTAACTCCTTTTTACAAGAGTGCTTGGCTGTTTGAGTCCTCGATAGGGTTCGCCTTACTCTCTCCATGACCATAATAGGGTTCGCCTTACTCTCCCCATGACCATAATAGGGTTCGCCTCACTCTCTCCATGACCATAACAACTTCCTCTATACAGCCTGCTTTGTGTGTGACAGTGTTTTCTTAACCATTAACTCAGAAATGTATCACCCTTTACCAAATTTTGGAAGTTGCTTCCATATAAGGTTTTGACTAATATGTAAGAGTTTTATATCGATCAGTCCAATATCATGGAAGATTTTTGAATGTATTTGATTTAATGCGTTTATTTCGTTCGTTGCACCGACATGAATAGCAGAGGATATTTTAAACTTTAATATGAATGCTAAAATAATGCATGAACATTACAGATATTTTAATGTCAATATTTTCGACAAAATATATGGGATACATTTTAATGATTAGTGAAGAGTATTGATGAATACTCTCCACGTGTTTCCGCAACGGCGAGGAGACACGTCTATGAATTTCATCAAATTTTCAATTTCATACGAATTAATACCTTTAGCAATCGTTTCAAGCTCATGCCACTTGTAATCCTCGTGATAAATTGATGTCCCGACTGGTAAATGTGCTGCTTAAGCAGTGACTACATTTGCATCAGTGTCTCGCATTTACAATTAATGCAATTGTTACTTCAAACTCCATCATTTATTTCCCTTAGATTCTCTTCGTAACATTTCTACCTCATGATCTCATGATCATTTTAATGTCACCTCTTCTTGTTCACGCTACGATATTTATTGACTGATCTCCAAACACGTCATATTACATGGAATATTTTCCATTTCTAGTCGGTACAAACGCGCGATAAACAGTGTCTTTAGGAGCATGATGATGTCAGACTTAATTCGCAAGAAGTACATTAAGTCTGACATCGTGCAAGAAGCGAAACTAAATTAAGAAGGGCTTGTTAATGAAAGTTTAACGTACATATCGACTTTAAACATTAATAACTTTGGGTATCAATGCTATCAATAATATCTAATGATAATCAATGCCATCATTAATTAATTATTATTATCAATAACTTTGGGTATCAATGCTAGAGTATCGATCTATATACAGGGTGTCCCAGAAGTAACTCACCCTTGCGTTGATGAGTAAATAGGATACCAAATTGTAGGGCGTCCTATTACAATGTGGTATCCATGTTAAAAGGGTCAGTTACTTCTGCGCCTCACAATTCCAGCATCACATCTCGGTACGTCAGGTCCGTCCTCAAGTGCTGAACAGCGTCTCTCTACCCACAGTCGTATCCAGGCTACGTACAAAGAGGGCAGAAATATGGTCAGCGATTCACCAGGGCTGGCAGATCAGATTCTCATCTTTCAAATCACGCTACGAATAATGCAGCGTCGGTGTCATTTTTTCATGTTTACCTGTAGGAACAAAATCACCCCCACAGAAAAGGTAAAAAGATAATAAAAGGAAAAAAGAGAAAAGTTGACTTCTGACTACAGCCGGAAAAGTCATGGATATTAAATGAACTGATGCGTACATAAAGTCCTTGCTGATATTCCTATCCTATACATTCAATCCAATTTCGAACACGTACAGTCGTCCTAGTATAGGACGTGTTGAATGACCTCGTCTTTTTGCCGTGTTTCAAATCTTACTTCGGTGTGTCTTCTTGACACACTTTGTTATGTAAGCTTCATCTGATTTTCTTGTCAAAGCTCACGTCAAATCGGTATCCTGTACTGAACATGAATGTTTCCCATTCCTCCTAGATCATCCTATTTATCAAGGCAGCGATAACCATTTGCGAGTACGTTTTCCAACCACCAGAATGCAGTATTTAGCTCTCGTCTAGTTGCCTTGCTTAAAATGTCATCTAAGCAAGTCTCGCATTTACAATCAATACCAGTTACAACTCCGCCCCAGCTACTATTGGCTCAGCCTTCACCAGAAATAGAACGAGGTAACTCCCCAGTCTGTGCAAGAAGATCGGAATTGCAAAACAGTAATCGACTTTGAAGATGTTTTTGCTTCACAGCATGAATTTCTTAGAGTAAGAAATCCCAGTGTTAGGGATACTTAGAGTCCGAATTTGTGTTGCTCTCTAGACTAAGTTTGTGAAACTCGGATTGCGAAACGAATTTTAGTTACACTTTATGTTTTATCGATCATATATTGGTGTTAATTCCTACACGACACATCCTATCTAATGTCAGATAGGATTAATTGTAGAAATAACGCAGAGCTTAAACTTGGAGAAAATGAATGAGCAGGATTTAGTTATTGAGTGATAACATCGGAAGCCAGAATTGAAGAGTTGAATGCAAAATACGGTTTCAGTGTAAAAATAGAAGGAAGAAGTAGGCATGGATTTGGATAAAGCAGTATACATCGTAATAATGCACTCAGCAGGCTAAAGAGGACAAAGAAAGATAGTGAGTCACTTCTTTTAAATAGAAATAGTGAACAGAGGTCGCAAATCCAGATTAATGTTTTCGCTCGTTGAGCTGGAGTCGGTAGCTGAAAGCTGCAAGAGCGATGCGGTGAGCAGAAACTCAATACTCACTATAGAGGGAGAAAGAGCGACTCATATTTTACGCACTCTGGTATTTTTGTTAACAAAATCACTCATGCCAAACCGACACACAAATTCGTGCCATCCGTGTATTACAACATACCTTTCTAAATCATGTGACATTATGATACACAAATCCTATGTATGTATGTATGTGTTTCAACCCTAATGCACTTAACGAAAATCTGAGGGATTCAATCTAAAATTTAACTTACTCTGACGATTTATTATGTGTAAAGACGGACCACTTATGGAAGTTATAGATTTCAACGAACACTGCAAAGTTTCGACCCAAAATGTGACCCAATTGAACTTAACCAGTCGCTGCAGGTTCTGCAAGTTTTTAGATATACAAGCATGCCTGAAGAGTGTATGACTATATCACTAAGCTAACTCGCCAATCTACGAAGCTGATATGCAACTGCGTCGGTAAAAATACACTCAAAACACTTATTTCCCACCCACCCACGCACCTCCTCACACGCCACCTGCCACTGCAGTTCTCGACTTAGGAGTGAAGGTTTGCAGCTCCAGGTGAATGTAGATTTATGCAAGTGAATTTAATTTAGTTTTAGGAAGCTAGAGAAAAGATCAGAATTGGTAGCTGCTATCGGGAATGCAGAATTTTGAACGATCCTCATTTCTAATTTCATGACGTTCCTGTATTGTATTATTACCGTTTGAATTCACATCAAACTAACATATTTCCTACGCTTCAGAAATTTTTCTACAAAATCACATTTCGTTAAAATTAAGGAAATTGATTGAACAACCACCTTGTAAGGCACACAACACCATACACTCTTTGCATTTTGAAGTAAAAATGTTAGCTGCGAAACTTTAAAGTACGCATCCCCTCGGCAATGGAAATGCCCCATTAGCAGCTCTCGAGTGCACAGTAATGGGACAAAATTGAAGGGTCAGAATGAGACAACAGTTTGGAGCGAGCATTCCAAACTTCCTCCAAGTTAATTTTTCGTGGTAGAAAACGAAAGAAAATTTCAAATAAAATCGTTGCCCCGGAAGCCTTTCATCCAGGCCTACCTCCGTCACTCAGGGTAGTCGGCTTGAAAGAAGTTCGATAAATTAGAATTAGTTTTTGATTGCATTCACTCGGATAGCTTTTTTTGTGAGGATTTCAGCATTTTTATAAAAATTGAAACTCGGAGAAATTTTTTACTAAAAACCAGCAGAGTCGCTGTGGGACAAACAGACTAACAGTTCAGCATCGTAAGGATTCACTCTCTGTCACGTCTCAATTCAACGGGATGCCAGTTTTTGCCTTTTTAATAAAAAGATTGAACTGAGCTCTAACTTCTCCATCAAACGGCGGAAAGATCAACCGATGCCAGATGCGATCGGTAGCTCGATAAAAACTATGCTTAGTTTTTGCAGCGATCGAGGGCAAGGCAGGAAAGTTTGTCTTGGAAAAGAAGTTCCGACCTAGAAACTTTTCCATGTGGAACGTTTGAGTCATCGTTCGATAACATGGTACATATTTTGCTGGCGAGCAAGAGGTCTGGACTGCTTTGCTTTCGGCTAAAGGATCGAGTAGTGGAAGTTCCAGTTTGTGTCGTTCCGAATGCGGCTTCCAACAGACCCGTCACTGTCAGTTACGGCAGCGCACTTCCAACAGACCCGACACTGTCAGTTACGGCAGCGCACTTCCAACAGACCCGTCACTGTCAGTTACGGCAGCTCACTTCCAACAGACCCGTCACTGTCAGTTACCGCTGCCGCATCACAGCACGCCCCCCACAAAGTTGTGCCCGCCCGTTGATGGCAGGCGGCCACAGCAGGGCGGAACAAACTAATGGCTCTCCCAGCATCTCGGAGGGAGAGCCGCCTCGGCAGTCAATCTCACTCAAAGTTCCTGCCGAAAATTTTCTTCGTGATTGTTACGATCTTCGAAGTTAATTTCGATAGCCTTCTCGGAGATTGTTGCAGCACTGCATGAGATCAATCAAGTGTAGATTGGTCCAGAGCTACAGTCAATCAAACACTGATTGTTATTGGATTACTTGGATCATATATGCTGATGGTACAACTGGAAAGTGGCCCTGTGAGCGGAGGTGGAGTGAAGGTTGTGGTGCAGCTGGAGTACGGGTTGTGGAGTCGGAGTAAACGGTGTGCACCTGGAGTACGGGTTGTGGAGTTGGAGTAAACGGTACGCAGCTGGAGTACGGGTTGTGGAGTTGGAGTAAACGGTACGCAGCTGGAGTACGGGTTGTGGAGTCGGAGTAAACGGTGTGCAGCTGGAGTACGGGTTGTAGAGTCGGAGTAAACGGTGTGCAGCTGGAGTACGGGTTGTAGAGTCGGAGTAAACGGTGTGCAGCTGGAGTACGGGTTGTAGAGTCGGAGTAAACGGTGTGCAGCTGGAGTACGGGTTGTAGAGTCGGAGTAAACGGTGTGCAGCTGGAGTACGGGTTGTAGAGTCGGAGTAAACGGTGTGCAGCTGGAGTACGGGTTGTAGAGTCGGAGTAAACGGTGTGCAGCTGGAGTACGGGTTGTAGAGTCGGAGTAAACGGTGTGCAGCTGGAGTACGGGTTGTAGAGTCGGAGTAAACGGTGTGCAGCTGGAGTACGGGTTGTAGAGTCGGAGTAAACGGTGTGCAGCTGGAGTACGGGTTGTAGAGTCGGAGTAAACGGTGTGCACCTGGAGTACTGGTTGTAGAGTTGGAGTAAACGGTGTGCAGCTGGAGTACTGGTTGTGGAGATAGAGTGCAGGTTTCTTTGTTGGAGTATGGGTTAGGGGTTGGAGTACTGCTTTTGGAGTGAAATATATGTTATGGAGTTGGAGTGTAGTTGTGGTTACGAAATTTACCTTCACCACGAACCAGGGGAGTTCAGTGTAAGACCGTGAGTTCCGTATGAGCTTAAAGTTATTTAAAGATTAGAGTTATTTTCTTAAAGTTATTTACTCTATTTAAAGTAGAAGTTTTTCACGATAATGAGGGTATGAAAATTTTCATCTGAATTGGTTTTAATCTTTACGAAAGACGGGCACTTTTACAAGTTTTCGGAGAAGAATTGTACATATGCTCAGAATCTATATGGTACAGAATGGCAAAAAGATGGAACGACCACACTCAACATTAAACAATGTGGTCTGTGAATTGGAAATTCTGTTCATAAATCATTTAACGCTTCATAATAGGGTATAACTTCGTACGTATATCGAGTGTCCTTACATTCATGACTCGTTATGGTCCTTGCAAAAAAAGACGAATTAATCTTGATGACAACCACTTTTTTAGAGTACATATGTCTGCTGAATTTTTCGATGCGGTGGATTTATTTTCAGCGCAAATTTAATAGCAATTGCTGGAGTGGAAATTGCATAGAGCATTTCTCAAAATGACGCTTTTGCAGCACCATGTATACCTTACCTTTGAAAAATTAGATTTTTGATTGATGTTTTTTTCATTTGAAAGTAAAATACTAATAAACTATCTCTCCATTTTTTATCAAATCCTGATCGACTCGCCTCATGTTAATCGACTTCGGGAAAATTGACCTGGCTTACAACCGGTTGGGAATAAAATGAAATGTGATTAAAAGGAATAAAATGAAATGTGATTAAAAGGCATAAAATGAACTGTGATTAAAAGGAATCAAATGAACTGTGATTAAAACGAGTAAAATTTTGAAGTCCTCCATACATGTCATGCAGTGGTGCTCCATCTGGTATAAAAGTGAACGGAGTAGCTCTTCACAAAGTTATTCAAAATTGTTATATATTTTTCCTAGGCTTTCCAGTAGTTAAACACTACTCGTCAACATGGGAAAGAAATTTACAAACGTGTATCGTATTATATTTTTATACGTTCCCAAACGCACGTTCATCTAGATACACCTACAAATATCCCACTATAATAATAGCCCGGTGCTGCTTGGTTGGTTGGTCCGTCTTTCTGTCACGCTCTGAAGTATTTAGATAAGAGAAAATCCCTGGGTCCGTATTCCTAATCAGTGAAACTGTCAGAAGGCAGTCAGTCCGTATCAGTGATACTGAAAGTAACATTATTTCATGGCAGAGTCACCCTAAATAAGAGGGCATCTTTAAAAATTAACATAACTTGTCCCGCCATTTTTGACGGGGCGCGTCTACTAGTTTTTTCATATGTCACAAACTCAAGCATTATTGCCTACACTACTGCGTGTATACCATAGGATTTTCTATGTGAGGCAGTCCGATAACATAAGCGTAAGGATAGGAGAACGTCTCCTCGCTTTAGCTCCCTCATATCGGACTTATCGCACAGTGATTTTTCTAATCCAAAATTTAGAGTACATCCGCTTCACGCTCGGGCGGGGCTGCCTGGATGTCGGCGCATCCTCTAGTCGCACAAATCCATTCCTGTATCATAAATACGCTCGGATCGTGTTTTTAGCACGTGCTCGTGAGGGCCCTCGCGTGATTCCAGACACTCCTGGAACTCCAGTAGAAATTCGAGAAGATTTGAGCGGACAAGGATGGAACTATAGTATCCGTGTAGATTTTCAGAAACTGATACAGAATCTGTCGTCACTCCATTTCGTGTTTAGAAACGAGTAAATTTCTGGAGAAATCGTTCCGTGACGGAGGTGATCTATGCAGGGAATGATCAAAATCTACGCAAGAAATTACAGTGTGGATTTGCAAGTCTGCAAAAATGAGCACGCCGTTACCGAAGGTTGAAAGTGCAATAATTCTTCAGCGTGCTCGTAACCTGGGCCCACCGTTAGGCCGTGTAGCACTCAATCTTCTCTGACGTTACAACGCAAGAAATCCATCTACAAGTTACCGCGCAAGAACGCAAACGTTTTTACGAGAATTCATTTTTGCCGAAAAGGTGAACATTCCCTGGACGGGCATTGGTCCCAGCAGAATTCATCAGAGTAATAATCCAGCGGCAAGTGCGCCTGAAGTAAGAAATTCCACGGGTTTCTTTCGCACTCTCTCGCGATGCCAAGCAAAAATGTAGGCTCACAACCGCCCGTGATCTCATCATTTTTACGAGTTGCATCATAATTCTCGACAATCTTGAAATTAACCAAGAAAAACCACAGCTCGGCGATTTCAACCCATCCCTTCTGCAAAAATTGGTTTCATCCATTGGCATGCAGTAATTTTTGAAGCTTGATTTTGATCAGGCATCTTTCCACCACCTTAGGCCTCTTCACCCGTTGCAGGGGGGCGTTGCAATGTCACTTAGAGTGACGCCGGCAACTGACGCTAATGTTGCATTGCAGCGCTGGAAATGTAGAGAAGCCAAGTCCTAATGCTGGAGACGACGCTCATTTGACTGGAGTGCCACGCTAAAACATCTTGCAACGCTTATTTCCATGAAGCATGGCAATAATACTTAAAACATCCTTCGCGTTGAGATGTGGTAGAATACTTGACGCGATTCTCAGTGAACAGATACATCATGAGAATTCCTCATGTGATGCACACATTGCTGATGCTGGCTAATTGCACATGATGCGACGCATAGTACACCGAATCTGTAGTTGAGTTATGCGTATTACTTTTGAGTTGAATTGGAGCGAGGTAGTAGGCAAATTTGATGCATCGCTGACGTTAAACACTACCTCAACATTACCAGTACTGTACTGCCGCAGTAGTTGTGTCGGTGCCACGTAATTATTCTGACTAAAATAGTTATCACGTTGGTGCTGGCTTCCAATATTGGGCACAGTTTTTAATGCATTTTTAGCATGGCGGTACTCAATCGCTCATTACTGCACTAAACGGAAAAACATGTCCACTATCGGCAATTGATTTTTCAAGCCCACCAGGAAAATTAGCTTTATATTATGAAAACAACTCATATGTTTTAATTTACCACTTCAAGAAAACAGAGCTTTTAATTTTGTACAAAACGGTACACATACGTACATCTTTCTTTGAAATGAACAGGTCTTAATGACATCAGGACCTGTACTGCATTTTCCGCTGCCATTTACTATGCTCACAATCAAGGGATGATTTAATTTTCTTGAGTTCAGAGACAATTTTGAAGGTATCTGGAGGCTAAGCTCGGATATTCTAAGTGTTGAATACTTCTTGCGGAGGGAATAAGTCTTTCTGCCATTCACAACTTCTGCTGCCCCGACTCTGCATCCCCCAACTTCTGCTGCCCCACACTGCTTCCCCCAACATCTGCTGCCCC